>JAPKLW010000554.1:129886-281346 GCA_026898455.1 Plectranthus barbatus | reverse complement strand
CATGCGGAAATCCTGTTTCTCATCTGATTTGGAGATAGATGCATATCTAATCCTAGATAATGCTAGATACATCTTTCATCATTATAAATACTCATGTATAATTCATTTTTCGGAAGAGAGAATGTGTTTTTAGAGAGAGAAAGTTAGAGCAAGTATTAGAATATTAGAGTTGAAGAATTTTTATGTTAGAAGACAAGTTTCTCCGAGAAGACTTCCGGATTCCAGTTTTTATGCAATTCAGGTTGTATTTTTCTATGATGAATATTAATCTGAATATGTGTGGCTAAATCCCTTCTTAGATTCTAGGGTTTCGAACTATCAATGTATGCATGTTGTGATTAATCGAATTATTTTCCCTTTCCCTTCGTAGTTTGTGAAATTTGGTTTTATTCTTAATCTTTAAGTATGTTGGCCACAACATAGGATTACTAGTTGAATTCTAGAGATGTAACTGTAATAGTTTTCAATCGAAAGAGATTTTCACAATATAATTTGATTTCTTGTCGTAACTGAAGGAGATTAATTGTAGGAATAAATCTGTAGATCTTTTGGAGTTAGTTAATTTATCTTGAGACCGAACGGAGATAGGTAATTGACTAATCTACTTTACGAATTGTCAGACAAAGAAGTTCGTAATAGTTTTCTGATGTTTCACTACGAAGAGGAATTAAAATTGGGAATTAATCGATTCGTTCATACATGTTATACTTGATAGGTAGATATCCCTGGAATCTGTACTTCTCTTATTTGACTTCAAAAGCTTTTTAAGTTTCCTGTTTAATTTTCGATTGCAAAGATTGCGATTTTCAAAACAACAAAAACCTTTCCATTCGATTTTCCTAATCAATATTTTCAAGAACGTCCGACTTAGTACTTCAAGATTTTTCATTATTTCTTTCCCTGAGGGATCGATAATTTTATCTTTGCCGCTATATTATTAGCTCTGCTAAGTCACTGTTTAATAATTTTAGTGATCAAACAGCCGTGCTCCAGCTCTGACCCACCAGTTCTGGAACTCAAGACACTTCCGGCACATCTCAGGTACGCATTCCTAGGCTCTGATAATACTTACCCTGTCATTGATTCTGCTTATCTTACACATGGGGAGTTGGAGAAACTGCTGCGAGTCCTGCAGAAATACAAGTCCGCCATCGGATGGACCTTGGGGGATATCAAAGGAATCAGCCCTTTGCTGTGCATGCATATAATCATCCTTGAAGAAGAAGCCAAGACAAAGAGATAAGCACAGCGACGATTGAACCCAATCATGCAAGAAGTTGTAAAGAAGGAGGTTCTCAAACTCCTTGACCATGGTATGATATACCCAATCTCTGACAGTAAATGGGTGAGCCCTACACAAGTAGTAGCCAAAAAAGGGGGGATGCAGATTGTGAAGAACGACGATGGAGAGGAAGTTGCAACAAGACCAGTCACGGGATGGCGGTTCTGCATCGACTACCGAGCCTTGAACACCGCCACGTGCAAGGATCATTTTCCCCTACCCTTCATCGATCAAATGCTTGATAGATTATCTGGTTACCCTTTCTACTGTTTTCTTGATGGTTTCTCAGGGTACAACCAGATAGCTGTGGCACCTGAAGATCAGCACAAGACAACATTCACTTGTCCTTATGGAGTGTTCGCCTACCACCGGATGCCATTCGGATTATGCAATGCACGGGCTACCTTCCAAAGATGCATGATGGCAATCTTCCACGATCTGATCGAAGATATCATGGAGGTATTCATGGATGATTTCTCAGTTTTTGGTAGCTCATTTGATATTTGTCTGCAGAATTTGGCTACTGTACTTGAGAGATGCACCGAGACAAACCTATGCCTCAATTGGGAGAAATGCCACTTCATGGTGCGATAGGGGATTGTGTTGGGACATAGAGTATCAGCCGAGGGACTAGAAGTGGATCGAGCCAAAGTCATAGCCATTGAAAAAATAGCACCGCCAACAAATGTTATGGTTGTCCGAAGTTTCCTAGGCCACGCCGGATTCTATAGGAGGTTCATCAAGGACTTCTCAAAGATCTCCCGGCCTCTATGCAACCTTCTGGAGAAGGACGTCTCCTTCGTGTTTGATGACGATTGTGTGAAAGCCTTCGAGAAATTGAAGGAGGCACTGGTAACAGCACCAATCCTGACATCACCAGACTGGGATGAGCCCTTCACATTGATGTGCGACGCCAGTGATTACGCTGTTGGGGCAGTATTGGGGAAATTGAAAGGAAGGCTTTTTCATGTAATTCAGTACGCCAGCAAGAGCATGAATCCAGCCCAATGTAACTACACCACCACAGAGAAAGAAATGCTCGCAGTTGTCTATGCCTTCGACAAGTTCCGACCATATCTGATAGGTTCAAATACAACCGTTTTCACCGACCATGCAGCCATCAGATATCTATTTGCAAAGCAAGATGCCAAGCCTAGGCTGATCCGGTGGATACTACTACTACAAGAGTTTGACTTGGAGATCAAGGACATGAAAGGGAGCGAGAACGTGATCGCAGACCACCTCTCAAGACTCGAGCCACCGGTCGAAGGGATGATCAACAGATGATGATCCAGGAAACATTCCCTGACGAACAGATCTGCATCACTAGGGAATGGAAAGAGATGTACGATTCCAAGACACCCTGGTATGCAGATTTTGCCAACTACTTGGTTGGCGGTGTTCTCCCTCCGGACTCCTCTCCATATGCAAGGAAGAAGTTTTTGCATGATGTCAGATTCTATTACTGGGAGGATCCCTACTTATGGCGTAGATGTGCTGATAGCGTCATCCGCCGCTGTGTGCCTCAGTCCGAGTGGCAACAAATCTTCGAAGACTGCCACTCATCTCCTAGTGGTGGCCATCACTCAGCCAACCAGACCGCATTCAAAATCCTTGCCAGCGGATTCTACTGGCCATCCATCTATGAGATCTGCCACAGATGGATAACAGGTTGTGATCGCTGCCAGAGGACCGGCAACATCTCGCGAAGGAACGAAATGCCACAGACACCGGTCATCGAAGTCGAGATCTTTGATGTTTGGGGGATCGACTTCATGGGACCCTTTCCACCATCTCAAGGGTTCTCATACATCCTCTTGGCAGTGGACTACGAATCACGATGGGTCGAGGCTACTCCAACAGTCACAAATGACTCCAAGGTAGTCATCAAGTTCCTACAGAAACTGATAACGCGATTTGGGACACCATGAGCCTTGGTAAGCGACGGGGGATCCCACTTCTGCAACAAATGGCTTGCTACCCTTCTCGCCAGATACGGAGTCAAACACCGAGTCACCACTCCATATCATCCACAAGGGAATGGGCTAACAGAGCTGTCCAACCGAGAAATCAAGCAAATCTTAGAGAAGACGGCGAAGCAAAGAAAGGAGTGGGCAGCAGTGCTTGATGATGCATTATGGGCATATCGCACCGCCTACAAAACACCAATTGGGACGTCACCCTATCAGCTGATCTTCGGAAAGTCCTGTCACTTGCCGGTGGAGATGGAGCACAAGGCTTGGAGAGCAGTAAAAGAACTTAACCTAGATTGGAGGACAGCAGCAGAAGAGCGCGCCATGGCATTGAATGAATTAGAAGACTTTCGACACGAAGCTTATGAGAACAATGGCATCTACAAGAATAGAGCAAAGAGGTTCCACGACAAAAGGATTCGCTCACATATTTTCCATTCAGGTGACAAAGTTCTTCTTTTTAAATCCCATCTCCGATTCATGCCCGGGAAGTTACAATCAAAGTGGGTCGGAACATACACCGTGATCTGCCAATTTATGAACGGTGTAGTTGAACTAGCTGGCCAAGATGGAAAGAACTTCAAGGTGAACGGACAGAACCTGAAACCATACTTCACACCACTTCAAATTAAAGCGGTGGAGAAGTACTACTAGAACCGTCCTTGAAGGCACAGGTATTGTCGAGCTAGTGACATAAAACCAAGCACTGGTTGGGAGGTAACCCAACACTTTACCGCTTTCTTTATTTTTGTTTTTTTAGTCAGTTGAGTCTAGTCAGTCAAATTTCGCGTTTTCAGAAAACATTCGAATTGAGTTGGGTCCAGTCATCTGTCGGAACACGTCGATCGCTGCTTCTTGCCAGCGATCGACGAAGGAACCTCGACCATGCCGATTGATGCATTTCCTCGTCGATCGATGAGAAAGTTTTGTCTTCGTCGATCGACGGGAATGCCTCGTCAATCGACATGAACTTTTCTGAGGACTGGACAGAGACGGGTTTAAAACCCTCACTCCTCTCACTCACAAACACACTTGCACGAATTTTTTTCTCCTCTCCAAACACCCACTCGAATTTTTTCTCTCCAAATCAGACGCTTCCACCCACGGAATGTATCCTAACACTCTCCTCTTCGATTAATTCTTGTCATTGAAGTATTTGAGCATGATTTTGTTAGAAAATTGAGTTTGGGACACTTGTGTCCATTTTTGCAATTTTGACAATTTCGTTGCTTTCCATGATGATAAATCGATATGGTTGATTGTTTTAGTCGATACACTTCTTTATCTTGGATGGGTAGCTAGGATTGCTTTGAATTTGATGATCGTAGGTTTGGGGGGATAATTCTTGTTTGAAGTGTTGCTCTTATCCTGCTATTTTTGAGATAAATTCTTTCAATAAATGATGTAATATGCTAGGATAGAGGGTGAATTGCATGAATTCCGAATCAATTTTGCATGGGTAGAGACATTTTGTGGACAATTGAACAATTCATTGTTATAATGTTGGGAATGTTGTGAAGTCGCTCTAAGGAGTTTTGACATGATTTTTTTCACTACACTTGCAGATTGATTATGGACTTCCAACCCACCTTCGCAAAAAAAGGCTCATGAGCGACGCTTTTGGAAATTCTCTAGCGACAAGTTCGCCGTCAGACAAACACTTTACCCATGCCCGGAAACAATGCATCGGCTGGGAATTCGAGCTGACATGGAGGCTCTTCTTCTGCGAGTAAACTGGAGTGCTTGGATGACAGCACAGTGGCCGACCTATCCGTCGCTTGTCTTGGAGTTTTTTGCCTCACTCCATGTTTTTTAGGTCCAGCCAGAGTCTGAGCCGACCACCATCTCCTTCCAGCTGCTGAATGAACACTACGAGATACCAAGGGACATGCTTGAAGAGATTTGGGGCGTCCGGAAAGGGGGAGCTGGCTTTCTTCCCCCGAGTTTTGACATTGCTCGCTTCTGGAGCCAGATAGCAGCTGATGCTAAGGAGGACTTGCGGGAATTTGACTCGGGGAACCTGAAGGCTTCCTCCATCGACAATCCAGTGTTCCGGTATCTCCAGAGATGCATGGGGGTGTCCATCACAGGCAGACACGAGAGCGGCAAGATGAGAGTGGGGGAATTGTACGCCATCTACTGCATGCTGACCGGCGAGGAGTTCAGTTTTGCGGCGTTAGTCATAGACCAGTGGAGGCATCAGATCAAGGCCTCCAAGGGCAACATCTGGAGCGGGGGATTGATTACCCCGATTGCGGAGTATGTGGGCATCGATCTTTCAGAGATTGAGTCGCTTGAGGAGGACAGCCGAGGACTCAGCACCAGAGCCCTGGTGAAGATGCTGATGTTGTCACCACGAGATGCGGGTTGATCTCTGCGGATGTCCAATGGGGACAGGTTCCCATTGCCACAGAGGAACCTCACTCTCGTCACTGATTATCACTTCCGTGATAATTGGTGGATGAGCACACCAGCCCACTTGAGGCTAATGGTCTGAGCACAGGGAGGTCCCGGTACCTCCCGACTTCATCACCGGCTGCTGGCCAAGCCCGACCAGCGACAGCCACAGACACCTCCAGAAGGACCTGAGGAGGAGGCGTCAGAGGATGACAGACACGATGGGGGAGGAGAGCGGATTCACGATCAGACTGGTGGGCATTTGTCCGGCCACTTTGTGGGAGAGTCTTCATCTTCCGGAGGAGTGGATCTGGCGATGATGTACCAGTTCATGCAGCAGCAGGCTGTTCTGCATGCCGAGGAGCACAACCGGCAGGCGACTTTTCATCAGCACGTGACCACGAGGCTCAACACCCTCGACACGCAGATGCAACGCCTTCTCCTGAACTCCCAGCCCGACTCTGTCTACCTCCGACACCACAGAGAGCGCCTGGACCGCCGGCGGCAACTTCCTGTTTGGCCTGCCCCCGATGTTGAGATGGAGGATCCTCCAGAGGAGGAATGAGGTACCGTTTCCTTTTTCCTTATCTAACTTTCAAACTTGTTCACTCCTTCGAATGGAACAAGTTTGGGGGGATGAGGATAGGAAAAGGGAAACGTTTGTTTGTTTTTATTATCCTATTTTTTTTAAGTTTTCGTTGTTTTTCTGTTTTTGTTTTTGATTTTTTGTTTTTTCTGAACCATCACCATCCTTGTTCTTTTGCTTCAATGTGAACAATTGCTCTCTGCAAGGCTTTTTACTCAAAATTAGTATTTTTGAACTCTTGATTTGTGGTACTTGTTCTGAGTTGAATAGTCTAGAGTATTATTTTAAGAGCTTTTGAACATAGGACAGTCGGAAATACTTTTGATTATGTTGGTGTTGGAATTGAATACTAGTCTTTCCTTGGAATTAAATTGTTGGTTGATAATTGAGATATTTGCTGATTAAGAATGATAATCCATGTGATAGAGTAGCCGATGATAGGAGCTACTTTGCATGATAAGTTGACTTTTGAAATATAAATTTTTGCATGATAACTGTTCAAAAATTGGGTAATTGTTGAGGAGTAACGAAAATTTCTACCTTGTGAGAAATTGTGCCATCTTTTCGGTTGATGAGTGACAAGGTCATTAGATTTACTTCCTAGAATTTGATGAATTTCTCTTTCGAGGTTGCATTAAGTGTGGTAATAAGGAGAAAATGATTTTAGGCATGTTCTTTCATAGCCCATTTCCCATACACTCACCTTGAATTTTCACTTGCAACCCCTTGAGCCTTGAACAAATTTTTCTTTGATTAGAAGGGTTGATGAAACTGTGAATGATTGGAGGATGAAAACTTTGGGATTGAGATATGAGGTTGTGTGCAAAAATTAGGGGTTCCTGAGGGTAAATTTCGAAAAAAAAATGATGAGTGAACATTGGCGAATATGAATGAAAAGAGAAAAAAAAAATTTGAGAAGAAAAACTTCGCATGTGTAGTTCACAAAAGACAAAATAAATTTCGAACCCTGAGAATTACAAAGGAGAAGGAACAAGATTGTGTGTTAAAAGAAAAAAATCATGTGGGCAAGATATGCTAGAGACTTGGTGTTGGAATGAAATATTTTGAGTCACTTAGCCAAAAATATCCTACCTCTTAGGTAAGCCACATTACAACCAAATCAAGACCTTTCTGATTCCCTGAAAAACCATACTAACAAGCAGTGGAGAGATGAGAAATTTATCAAACCTATGGTGGGGTAAACTAAAACTTTGAATGAGTGAATTTCAAAACCTTTTTACTTGATTGAGCGATGAGTGCAAACACTTCCCGGTGAGGTTCCTCCTCAATAATTTAACAATTAGAATTTGATTGGATTGCATGGTTTATATGAATAAGTGATAGTTAGATTGCAAAAGAAGCTTGTGAGGCATTGCACACTTGTATCTACATTTGATTAGAATTCTTTTCTGTGAATTGATCGAGGACGATCAATGGTTTAAGTTTGGGGGAGTTGATAAGTTAGGATTTTCACCAACTTATCTGGTTGTTCTTTGACTGAATGTGTGGTGTAAAGATCGTTTTTGTACTAGTTTTCGTGCATGAATTGGCTTTTGTGCTCGTAATGTTGTGTTTGATGAATCATGCAGAGTTTTGGCCATAAACAGAGGAGAGTTGGATTTCCAGTTTCAGGTCCACGTCGATCGACGAGGATGTCTCGTCGATCGAAGATGAGAATGAAGGAGGAGCGATCGACGAAGGAAGAAAAGAGAAGATCGACGGAGGCAGCATCCACATCAATCGACGCCATTGAACGTCGATCGACGAAGGCATTTCACCGGCGTCGATCGACGCCAATCTCCCACGATCGACGCGAAGTCGGGAATCCTAGTTTGCGTCTGTTTTGGAGATAAAGCCATATCTTCACCTAGATTTTGTATGATACATTCTCCACTATTATAAAAAGCCATGTAGAATTCATTTTTTAGAGAGAGAGACAATAGAATACTTACCAGAATTTAGTATTGAAGATTAATTAGAGTTTCTCAAGGTTTTTGAAGTTTATGTTTGAAGACAGAGTTCTGCAGGATTATTTTCGAATTCCGATTTTTATGCAATTCAGGTTTTATTCTTCTATGATGAATATTATTTTGAATATGTGTAACTAATCTCTTCCTCAGATTCTAGGGTTTCGAATTATCAATGTATACATGTTTGATTAATTGAATTATTTTCCCTTTCCCTTCGTAGTTTGTGAAATATGTGCTTGTTCATAATCTTGATTTGTTGGCCACATATTAGGATTAACTAGTTGAATACTTGAGACGTAACTGTAATAGTTTTCAATCGAAAGAGATTTTCACAATATAATCTGATTTCTTGTCGTAACTGAAGGAGATTGATTGTAGGAATAAATCTGTAGATCTTTGGAGTTCATTAATTTATCTTGAGACCGAGCGGAGATAGGTAATTGATTAATCTACTTTACAAATTGTCCAACAAAGAAGTTCGTAATACTTTTCTGATGTTTCATTACGAAGAGGAATTAAAATTGGGAAATAATCAATTTATTCATCCATGTCATACTTGATAAGGAGATATTCCCGGAATCTGTAATTCTCATAACCGTTTTCAATCTAAGTATTTTAATTTCCTGTTTAAGTTTCATTAGCGAGTATTGCGATTTTCAAAACAACCAAAACTTTTCAATTGATTTTCCTAACCAGTATTTTGAGAACTTATGATTTAGTACTTAAGGTTTTTCGTTGCTTCATTCCCTGAGGGATCGATAATTTTCATTTGCCGCTATATTATTAGCTTTGCTAAGTCGCTTGTTAAATAATTTAGCGATCAATAATCAACGAAAGCTTCTTCCATGTCTCAAAGTTTTCTGATGAATACTTTGGAAGCTTTGAAATCTGAGCCATCTCTACGTACCTAATCTTAAAAACACACAAATAGAAAAAAGTGCAGAAAAATAGAGATCAGGTCCTAAGTGACTCAACACAACCATAGTCTGTAAGAACTTTGGCGCATGATACCACTTTTTGGTCCCTAAATTAGAGTGCAAAATTGTGCAGCAGAAGGTATAAGATATGCAACGAAAGTAAGTATGAAAGTTGAACTACATAAACTAAAACAGAGTATAGTTAGTTTTGTGTGTTTGGAAGACTTAAGTTTATTCATGTCCTGGTTAAGTCAGTTACACAGTATATACTATTCAATACTTAGAAGTATTGAAGCTTTCAAAGTCAGTTTGTGAAACAGAAAAACAGAGCAGTAAGTAAAGAAAACTGTAAAAGAGCACACAAGACTTATAGTGGTTTGGATCTCAATATCCTACATCCACTATTCAGACCCAAGGTCTGGATAATTCACTAAGTTAATACAAGCCTCCTTACGATCTATACACAGTCCGTTGGCACCTTTGTCCTCCGGTCAGTTGTGGCACTCGCCCAAGAACTCCTGGCTAACTCAGTTTTCAGGTTGAAGTGGGGACGCACCCCACAGCCTCCTTCCAAGTGGTTGGATTTTACTTGTTCTTCAAAGAACTCAGGTAGTCGGCATACGCCCGTGAGAAACAGAATCCCAGACTATAAAACTGACAGCTACGAATATATCTCGAAAAGATATATTCACTAAGAAGAGCTTTAGCTTAAAGCTTCAGTCTCGTGTTAGGAGAAGTTAGCACGGTGGGTAACTTGAGTCGGAGACTCAAGTCCCATGTAAGAAAACACAAAAACTCAAAGAGTTTGGCAGAGAGATGGCCTGAACGATTGCCCTTTGTCTTCTTAAGACAATCAGATTTTGAATTATGTTCAGGTAACCTGTTATGGTTGGGAGGGCTGGCCTTTATATAGAGGAAGACCTATGGAAATTTGAGTTTATATTTGTTAGACTCAGAAATCCAGACGTTAGACTCATGGATTATATTGTCCAAACGTAGCCCATGCCTTAGGTCTTCTTTCTGCTCTACTTTGCAGCATCAGAGTATGTTATACTAACTTTATATCAGACTTCTTTTCAGCCCGAGGAATCAAAATTTGGATAACTTCATACCGACTTGGGCATGTAGGAATGCCCGAGTTTGACTGAGCTTCAATATCTTTCAAAATGCTCATTCTTTGAAGGTAGAGGCTCTGATACTGACTATTAAAAGTCAGTACAACTTTGCCCTCATACTGACTTCCGAGGGTCAGTTTGGTAAACCCTGATACTGACTAACCATAGTCAGTATGGAAAACGCCCTCATACTGATTTCTCCTAATCAGTATGGCAATCCCTTGAACTGACTTCTCCATTGTCAATTCAGGAAAGCCCTCATACTGGCTTTTCCTTGTCAGTACGGAGGGACCTTAAACTGAGTGCTGCGACACAGATTTAGGTAAAGGATAAGCTTGATGATAGTCAGTTATCGAGCATTCTCCTTTGCTCGGTCTTAAACCTAACTTCTATTACAAATAAATTTGATCCTGTACAAGGATTACAGTTTAGAACTCCAGAAACTGGAAAAACTGACTAAGATGGCTTACAATCTTTAACCCATCAAAACATCAAAAAGTAAGGAAGGAATTCTCCAAAAAAGATGCCTAACAATTTCCCCCTTTTGGTGTGGTCAAAGCCATCTAGAACCTAAGCCAACGAGGTGAGGTTAACTTTAGAGTTTTTACATTTTTGACAATCTATCGCCTAAACTCAGAAAAGTTCCCCCTCTACTTGGACTTTTCACTTAAGATCTTCTCCTTATAAACTTGGAGAGATATTGCTCGATTGATTTTTATGGTCAGTTTAGAGCAATTTAAATCTTAAGAAGGGGGGAGAGAGTTAGAAGTCTGCTGATTATAGGGAAAAATAAAAGTAAAGACATAAAATTAAAGATTAAGAATTATGTTTTCGAGCTCCTATGAGTCCTATTATAGGGGAGGAATTGGATCTTCAAAAGGCAATGGACTAAAATATCAAAAATCTCCAAACTGAGCATCTTTTTCCTTTCCGAGCTTCTGTGTCGATCGACACACATGCAAGTCGACATACGGGTAATGGCCTTCATGTCGATTCTTCCTTCCAACTTCCGTGTCGATCAACATCTGTGGTGTCGATCGACACACATGCATTTGTTGAGCCTCTCCTTCTTTGCCTTCGATTAACATCAGATCTATGTGTCGATCGACTCTTTTCACCTTTTGCTCACTTTTAGCCTCAAATACCTAAAAAATTGAGCACGACAAGCGTAATATCCCCCACAAATAGTTCATGCTCGATTATTAACCTAAAACAAATGCAAATGCATGAAATAATAAAGAAAACAACATGATAAGTGAGGCTAAATGCGAGCTTATCAGCATTCTCAATAGCAAAATAATCTGAATGGCTAAAATAACCAAGAAGCTCAGGAGCAAACATCAACGCTCAAGACAGTCCACCAAACAACCTCTGTGACCAACTAGAAAATAACGAGTCATCAGAGAGAATGTGCACTCAAACAATAAATAGAATAGATGTAGTGGCTATGAGCTCTGATTCCTAGAGCACCAGCTCCACCAAAAAGCATACACCTCAACAATTATGCCAATTAACCGATCGCTCCTTCGATCGCCACAACCGAACTCCCTGCAAGATTTGCTATCCTATATATCGAATCCTACGATGAAAATATAAATCCAGCTAAGTTCATCACTTTGTATAAAATGAAAATGCAGACAACCTAGGTCCTCGATCAACAAAAAGAGGCTTGCATGTGTAAATGCATAGGTGCAAATCAGTAACCTATATTGGAGGAGCCCGAACAACCCCAAATTGAGAGAGTAATAAACACTCACACTGGCTGGTCCTTGATAGCTATAAATTCCCAATATGCGGCAAAGTGACATTGCCGAGAAGTGAGAAATGGAATGCCTATTCATAAGGTTAAAGTATCCCTGCTCGAGATATGTTTTTGAATGGAGGATAAAAATGAAGTACATCATCCGCACGATGATGCTCCAGCAATCTCACTTAATATTGCCAAGTGTCAAGTAAATAGATCCTAGATCGTGTAGACTCTTCAAACCATATTTTCCTCAAAGCTCAACGAAAATATGAATCTTGGATAATGAAACAACGGAGAACCCCATCACATTGGCCAACTTCAATATGGAGAAATTGAACTCTCTTAGAAAAGTTACTCTTCTATTTTTCATCGAGAGAATGAATCTTCTCACCAGATTCCAGCTAGTTGATGCCCCATCGGCGTACAACGTTATCATCAGTTCGCCTGGGATTCAAGCAATGAAAGTAATTCCCTCTTTATATCTTGAAATGATTAATTTCCAACACCATGGGAATTTCGAACAATTAGAAGAAATCATCACGCTTAGAGAAGCTGCTACGAGATCAACTTCGAAAAGTCCATCTGTTCGAAAACAAAGAACAAATTCAGAAAATAGAGAAAGTACAAATCGATTCTAGTAGAGCCCACTAAGACAACTTTCGTTGGCAAGAGGAACTCCACGAAGTATCAAAAACTGATAAACAAATTCCTCGAAAAAAGAAGAGAAATTTTTGCTTTTTCAATCGCAGACATGCCAAGAATTGACCTTTCAATAATCTCAAGTGGATTACAAGTTTATCTAAAATTTAAGACCATAAAACTAATATGAAGATGTTTTGCACCAAAAAGGAATGAAGCAATCACCGAAGAGTTTTAAAACTTACTCATGGTCGGATTTATTCAGGAAGTAAAATATCCTGAATGGCTTGCAAACATAGTCATAAAGAAAAAGAATGGCAAAAATAGGGTTTGCGTGGTTTCACCAATTTGAACAAGGCATAGAGATTAATGCAGCAAACCAAATCGATAATCCATTAACCCGTACTGTTTCTAGATGTCAAAATAATTGTCATTTGAGAAATAAACCCTATGCATGCTCCTAACTAAATTTAATGCTATGGAATTCAAATTTACCTGATGGTTTGTAGTTTCTGAATCAGTAATTGCGTTGAATCCAATCTTCATTCCACCACGCATTCAATTTGATTTGCAGAATAAGAATTAAATATTTTACAATTTATCCTCCATATTAGTCTTTTAGATCTGTTTGCTTTCAACCTAGCTACCAGTGTGGATTCCACTGGATTGGATTGCACGTGGATCGAGAAGCGAAATTTCTTTCTTCTCCTACTGCAAGCGCCACCCTTGTCTCTCTCTCTAGGCATTCTGTTCTGCTATGTTTTACATTAAAGACTGGCGAGAGATTGGACTAATATAATTAGGATTCCAAACCCTAATGGCATCCATTAAGCATTATGTTGGGCGAGACCTGAGATCTGGTGCAAATAATAAAGTGGGTCTATGAATTAATTAATTCTCATGTCCACAACCCTGAACATAATTAATTAATAAATATTATATCATTCCACTAGATAATTAATACTCACGATCCCTTTATGACCACATTATGAAGAACAGGTTGCATCGACGTAGTAAATCCCCATATTTAAGGTTACCGAATATTCATTAATTAATTTAAGCCTCTGGCAAGCTTCAAATAAATAATTAACTTCTTATTTTTTTGAGTAGTACCTGTGGTTTTGTATACTAAAAGCATTTATTGCAGTGTATAATATTTGACTTATCTCATATATGTGAACACACATATTTGCGAGAACAACGGTATCCTCTTATCTCGTCGATAGGAAGATCATATGGCATGTAGGAGATTGCAAAAGATCGTATGGATCATTTGACCTAGCGAGATATAAAATAATTATATCACAACTGCGACAGCTTGAAGATTTGTCTATTGGTGTAGGCTGCATCATAGTCAATTAGAAGTGGTTTGTCTTGATAACTCAATATGATAGTACGAGTGGTTGCGAATAGATAGGACCACTGTGAGATGTGTTCTTCTGTCTAACTTAAGAAGAAACAAGATCCCATGACTTGGTCCCATGACTTGGTGAAGTATGAAACCTAACAAAGGTCCAGAAGTATGCAAATGTTGTGTGTCACTTTCACTTATCATGGTGGAGAGCCTGATTAGCATGCACGTAATGTTTGCATCTTGGGTGACATCTGTTTGTACAGAATATTCTAGTAACTGGCATTAGATTACCATATCTAAAAATTAGAATGGGGACATTCCCTGAGGAACTTAAAGTGGTTCATTGTGCTAAAATCATGCGGTTGATTAAGTTCAAGCAGAATTGATAATATTTAGGTGGTATTACATAAGAAAATAAGAATTTAATTAATTATAGTAGCTTATAAAAAACTCTAATTAATTAACGAATGTCCGATAAACTTAAATATGGGGACTCATCAGGTCGATGCAACTCGTTCCTCATAACATGGTAATAAAGGGGTAGCACAAAATTAATTCTCTGGTGAGATGAATTAATATTAATTAATTATTTATGTCCATGGTTGTGGACATGAGAATTATTATTTGCATCAGGTGTCGTGTATGGCCAACATAATATTTGCATCACCTCAGATTTCATAAGTTAAGTCACAACAACTGAAACCCTAGAGTGAGAGCAAGGGGCACCGCCATTTGCATAAGAGGGAGGAGATATTCGACTCGATCCATTGTTGTGCAATCCAACAATATCCTCACTAGTAGTTGGATTAGAAAAAAAAAGGGACACATATATAAAGATCCTTTCTGGCGGATCATCAGGATTTCAAATCCTTCATCTTTTTCAATTTGATTCTTGAATTCTGTTTTCGTAGCTAAATTATAATGCATGTGGAATTGGTTTCGGATTCAATGCAGCTCAGATTCATACCCTATGAAGTTAAGGTAAATCGCAATCTAATGCAATTAAATTCATGAGAGCATGCATAGGTTTATTTATCGAATCTCAATTATTTAGACATCCATGAACAATCCCTACAAATTGTATTAGAGGTCGGTTCTGATTTATGGCTCTGTTGTTAAAATAATAACTAGATTTAAGCATGAATGTTTATTTTATTGATGTGGATAGTTTTTCTGTATTTTTGTTCCTTGTGGAAACTCATAATTTAATCTGCGATGGTTAATATCCATATTTGGATTAAATTGTTATGTAAATTACGGGAGGATTAGTGGCTAGATTGGATAGGAATCAAATGTAATAGATTAGATCTATTATTTTAATTTGTATTCCAATTTGTAATTCTTTGCGGCACGAAGAACCCAAAGAATGAGGTTTAGGAAGATCTAGGTATGAAATGCACAGTAGAGGCAGTAGTGCAGGAACGGTGGCCATGCACACCTCCGGCAGTCACTGGTCGTGCGTTAGCAGCGCACGGCAGGCGGTGATTTTTGGTGAGAGCGGTGGTGGTGGGTAGGGCTGCGCGGATAGGCTCGAGGGGCATTCATGTGGAAGCCCTGTCGCACTGAGCTCGAGTGATGTTCCCTTTTCTCCTTGCTGGCTGCACGAAGGTGGTTCACAATTATCGGCACAAGCGAGTCCAGCATCAACATCATGCAACAATCACAATGGGGATATCTACGATGTCTATGAATTCCGAACAAAGGCGCTTCGTGGAAGAAGAAGACTGGCGGCGCCAAACCCTACCCACCCTTGAAACACTAATCCGTGAAACCCTAGCCCCCAGGGGTCGATGTTGGTTATGTTGATCGACTAGACAAGTGTGTTAGTTGTGCTTGAAATCAAACCCTAGCCACCGTGCGGATTGTAGGTTAGGGGGATGGCGATTATGAGCTTGGCTCCGTCGTGCATAGGTGTTGCTGGCTGGCAAGGAAGGTGGGCTACATGGTGCGAATATCAAAGGTTCGGGCAAGGCTGCAAGCATGCACAACTAAACAAAAGCAGTGGAGTAACCGTAGGATGCGAGCGCGCAGGCTTGCGCTAGCTGATGGTGATGATGGGTCCTAGCACGACGGCTAGCCGTGTGAAGATAGGTGCACAGTGAGCCACAATGACTGTTGCGATCCAGGGCTGGGTGAGTCTACATGGGCGTGCGCATTGCACGGTCATGTTGTGGAGCTTCGATGAGGGTTCTAGTGATGGCAATGGTGACAACGGCTGACACATCGCGAACCCTAAGTTCGCAACGTAGTCTGTTAGGCTCTGTTATGCAATTACTAGCCCATATTCCAAAACCCAATTTTGGAGAAAAATATCAGATTTCAACAAAGATTGGAGCCCTGGATTTCATTTTTGATTATCTGTATTTCATTCTATCATGCAATAGAATAAGTTTTATTTTGTTTTAGGGGCCAAAAGGATGTTTTTGTTTGTTCTAATTGTTCTCGTATGATGTGTGATTTATTAATCATGTTATAAGCATGTTGTAGATAATAGGAATACGTGATTCATTGCTTTATTATTTACTGCTTTTGAAACATGTTTAATTGTTTTACTTTCATGTTGTATATTGTGTTTTGGATTTTGGTAGCATATTTTTACAATTGTTAAAGTATCGTAAAAAATAATTTATGGTAGAATGAAAATTATTTGTGCGTAATTGAAGTCTTTTGAATTAAAAATACTAAGCAATATTTTTTTAAAAAAGAATAAAATCAATTGACCTCTACATAGCGATACTAGACCATAAGTGGGCCTCTTATCTTAGGAAACGTCCACAAGTGTGGCTAGCTAATTCTAGAAGGTTCATGGGTTGCAGTTGTTGAGGTTTCTAAATAAATAATTCAAATCATGTGAATAGTGAGATGCCTTATGCGGTAATGTCTACGAGGTAGCTAGCGTACTAGAGTTTCTTACTTGCATTCTAGAATTGATTTAAATTGAAGATAATTAAGGTTATGAGAGTCATGTGGTATGAGCCTAGTGTGCATGCTAAATCAATCTCTTGTAGATGGAGTTAGATTTGTGGTTAGTTGCTTAGAAGCATCTGAGGATATAATTCATATGGTGCTTCCCTGTTTTTGGTGGATGGCTTTGTCTAAGTTTACAATAATTATTACTTTTATGTGTCTAAGGATTCCTGACATGGTATAAAATTAAATGATTGGGCTTAACTCGTTGCGGTAGGCTTGATTGTTTGGGTGAGGGTCACATTGTAAACGTCTACGAGTATAGCTCACGCTGGAATTCCTTGGACTATTAGTGGAAATAATATATTGGTTTATCAAGAGGTTACAATGCATTTTGTTTCGAATATTCTACATGTATGTTATTATATTTGATTATTTGTTATTTAGATATGTCTATGTCAACTGTTCATCATATTCTTGCTCTACCCCTTAATTGTCCTAATTTTTTAGAATGGAGATATTATATCTAGTACATTCTCTTAGCTAGGAAACATGCATATATTTTGACCATAAAGCTACTAGCTCCCTGTAATCTTGAGGTTTCTGATCTTGAGCAGGAGTTCTATGACAGATGGGTGGCATTTGATGATTTTGCTTACAAGCTCATCATGGATAACCTATCTGGAGACTTGACACTCTAGTATATGGGCTTTCGTATTGCTGTCAAGATCTGGAAAGATCTTGTAGCAGTATATGGAGAAATGGAAAGAACTGTCAGTTGTGAGCTTGTAAAAGATCTTGTTTGCAAGAGAATGACTGATGGAAGTTCAGTAATGCCGCACATTATGATCATGGTAAATGTCATGAAGCGGTACATGTGCAAAGGTGGATTTATCCACGCTAAGGCTAAGATTGATATCATCCTGAACTCACTACCTGAATCCTTTTATGACTTCAAGAAGACTCTTGCCAAAAAGATGGAGTACACGCAGCATGAGTTACTCAATGACCTTATAGTGGAGAAATATACCCTACTTTCATGGGACTCTGCTGCATATTTGACTGCACTTAACGATACATTTGGATTTAATGACACTGAAATCATGATTGCGTATGTTGCTAGTGGAATCAAGTCAAAAGAAAGAAGAAAGCATGTGTTATTTCAAAGAAGAATAAGTGTGATAATGGAAAGGTGATTTGTCTGATTGTCAAAGTACAAGCTACGTCATTAGCATTTTTAATGGAAACATGTTGAGCTTGTGTTTCTATCCATTCATGGGTAGTGGATAGTGGGGCTAATGACCATGTTTGTTACACTTTGCGGGGGTTCAGACCAAGAAGGGTGCTGACAAATGAAGAGGTCACCATCTCAATGGTAAATGCAGCATGTGTCAACATAACAGCCATTGGAAATTTCACCTTGTATTTTCATGGTTGTGTTTTGACTTTGAGAGATGTTTTATATGTGCAAGATTTATTGTGAAACCTTATTTCAGTTTTCAAAATTTATGTTGATGGATATTCAATTATATTTTATAGTGGTGTTACTATCATTGGTAATAAAGATGTTATCTGTCGTGGAATGCTGATTAATTCTCTCTATGTCATTAATTGTCATTATAAGTCTTTCATAAATGTTTCATACAATTAATCTAATATCGAGGATCTAACATATATCTGGCACTTGAGACATGGCCACATCAGCTTGAAGCGGATTCAACAACTCGTGGCTGATGGTAATTTAGACTCATTCCAACCTGTACCTCATCAAGTCTGCGAATCATGTATCAAGGGCTATATGTCATCTAGACCTTTTGAGGCTAGTCAAGATCGAGCAAGAGAAGTATTGGAATTGATCCATTCTATATTTTGTGGACCCATGTCCACGCGGGCTCGTGGAGGTTATGAGTACTTCGCCACTTTCATTGACAACTACTCAAGATATGGATATGTTTACATGCTTCACTAAAAGTCTAAATGCTTTGAGAAATTCAAGGAATTTAAGGCAGAAGTAGAAAATAAGATCGGGAAAACAATCAAGTCACTACGATATGATCGTGGTGACGAATAACTTGGAAATTAATTCCTACAATGCTTGTCAAATCATGGAATTACATCCCAATGGACCCCACTGGGCACTCCATATTAGAACGATGTGGTAGAAAGAAAAAAAATATATGACTCTTTTGGAAATGGTGAGATTCTTGATGAGTTATGAAAGCCTACTCATTTAGTTTTGGGAATACACATTGGAAACAATGGCGTACATTTTAAACCTGGGGCTATCCAGCACACGTGTTGACTAAGGAACCTGATAAATTAGAAAGTAAATCAAAAATGTTTATAAGGTATCCACAACAAACGAAAGGTGGTTACTTTTACTGTCCAGAGAGTCGAAGAGTCATTGTTAGCACCAACCCTCGATTCTTGGAGGTCGAGTTGTAAGAAACCACAAGTCAATAAGCAATGTGATGCTTCAAGAAATTGAAGGCAATGATGCACTTCCTAAGGAAAATCCACGTGGAGTGTGAATGTACCTTCAGAAGGTACGACACCACGTGCACATTTGATAGTGCAAGGTGCAGAATCACAAGGTACTGCAACGATTGTGATATATGTGTGAAATGTATGCATTTTGTGTGCTTGAATGTTTCATTCTTTGGTCATTTACATGTATTTCACCGACATATCATATGTTTTGTGTAGATTTTATGTTACTTTTGGTATTTTAGTGTTTAGAGATGTGTAGGTATGAAAAGAAGGAAAATTTTGTAGTTTTGAGTCGAAAAAGAGGTGATTTGGCCAGAAATGGATAATGCCAGAAATGGGTTTTGTCAGAAATGGATTTGATTTCAATCGAAATTAGAGTGGCCGAGAGGAATGTGCTGGACAAAGCCTTATTTCGGATGAAATGAACTCATTTCGGCCAAAATGGTTGCTAACGAGAGTTTTTCAAAGAGGAATAGAGCTTCATTTTGACTAAAATCATGCTTATTTTGGCCGAAATCAGACGGGATTGCAGAGAATGAAATAGACGCTCATTTCTGGCGAAATTATTGCCATTTTGGGCGAAATACGAGCTCGAGAACTAAGACTATCCTCATCAGTGACCGGTTATGACCCAACCATCTAATAAAATACTTATTTCTTTTTTCATCTACTACACAACCTACCAAGTAATATTATTTACCTTCCCATCAGTAACCCAACACAACATAACTTTCTAATTAAAATATTAGTTTCTCTCTCTTCTAGTATAATATAAAATATAAAAAAATTATTTTAAATTTATAATTATAATTAATAAATTATTATGTACTGAAAATAATTTACTTCACCAATAAAAAATACTGCAGATAATACAAATGAAATAGAAATTGACAAAACACAAAACTTGAAAGAATTTTCTTTTGTGATGTGTGAATTATAATAATATTGGGTTTTAGTTAAATATAATTTTTATTTATTAATCTTGATAAAATTTTAAATTATTATAAATATAAATATGTAATTTAAATCATATTTAAAAATATAAGTTACACGTGTCCGAATTTCAGGCAAAGAGAATGGGCAAAGCTGGGCGGTCTGCAGCTGAAAATCGAGAAAGATCACCATATTTTGTTAATTTTGATTTTTTCGATTTGTTTTAGTTTTGCCTTTTTCCCTCTGACCACTCAAAGTGGTCACTAATAGGGAAAGCCTAAGTATAAAAGGGCCAAAAAAGAAAAAATTCTAGACTTTTGGCGGTTACCCTTCACAACCAACTTCCATTATTCACTTTTGCACATTTTGGACAAGATTTAAAGCTAGATCTACTCAATTAGAGAAGTTTGAAGATAGAATTGAAGATTTAAGATAAATTGGGGAATTCATTCTTATACTATACTTTGTAATGGATTTCTTTTCATTTGCTATTGTATTTGATCCAGAGCAAAGAATGGAAGGCTAAACTTGTATAGGATTAGGATTGGAATCTTGTAATTGATTGTTGAATTGATGATTTCAACCTCCTTTCTTACTTCTTGATGCATGTTTGTTGTGATCTTGAGATTATTCCATTCAAGCATTATAGGTCAATAGCCAAGTGTTTGATATATTATCATTTAGGTCGTGGCCAATAGACATGCCTAGAGTTTGAGTACGGATAACACATATAAGCTAAGGTTCACTCCAATGAGATGATGAAGGCTTGTAGGTCAAGAATTCACGTGCAATTGGGAGTTATATAGGTTAAGTTGATGTAGAGTTTGATTGGCCTAGGTAATTTATGATTTATTCATCGGTAGTAAAGGGGATAGGCTAAGGTAGGGTGAATCATTCAACACCATTGAAATTAAAATTTGTTTGAAGAGGTTTCATAGTCAATTCTTAGATCTCTTACTTGTTCCATCCTAATCCTTGTTTTCATCGCTTGATCACTCTTCATTGTTGTGTTGCTTGTGTTGTTAGAGTGGATATTGTTGTTTTTTATTGTTGCTAGTGTGCAATTGTGCTTGGTTTGAGGTATTGAAGTGTTTGAAGTCATTGTTTGCTTGTTTAGAGTTTATTTTAATTCATAGTTTAGAGAATCAACTCTCAAAGATTACATCATACTTGAATATCTGGAGTCTATGTAGTAGCTAGTAGTTAAACTTGCTCGCGAATAAAGTTCCTTGTGTTCGATAATTTTTTACTTGACCGCTTGCTTGATTTCGATTAAGTGCGGTGTTGTAAAAGTAAATACCACATCATGTTTTGGCGCCGTTGCTGAGGAACTCTTTAGTAAGTCGCGTGTCAATATTAGCGAATCTTTGATTTTGGTAGTCCCAGTATTGTTTTTTTATGTTCTTTTGTTGGTAGTCCAAGTATTGTTTCTTTTGTTTGATTTTCATTCATAAGGTTCGTTTGCGCACAGATTATTTCATGTAGCTATAAAGTATGACATTGCTAAAATTCTATCATGCCGAGCATGAACACAAAATTTATAGTCATAATTTAATTTCATGAAATAAATCACATAAGCATGCTTTGAAAGCTGTACATAATAAGCAGCATATGTGCTTCATATTATCTACAACTTGCTTGGATGCTGCGAAAATTATAAATTAATTATATCATACGAGAACAGATAATAAAACAAATAAAATCATCATTGTGGATCCCATGATACAGTTACAAAATTAAATCCTATATATTCCAATTTGGGATTTAATTTTACAAATCTTCAACTAGTCTCCCATTGCTTGACTTGAGATCTCGAATCTAATTTTATAACTAGGCCTTCATGAATCTAATCGGATCTGAAATTGAACAA
This sequence comes from Plectranthus barbatus, assembly GCA_026898455.1. Classification (NCBI taxonomy): domain Eukaryota; kingdom Viridiplantae; phylum Streptophyta; class Magnoliopsida; order Lamiales; family Lamiaceae; genus Plectranthus; species Plectranthus barbatus. The sequence continues at coordinate 259,166 of JAPKLW010000554.1, read as the reverse complement.
CTATGACCATGTACACTCTAAAAACGAAAGCCCACATGTACACAACCAAATGGACCACTGTCGGCCAACTGTCTGTCGTCGATGTAAACCCGCCGAAAACAAACAAACAATGATGCACGTAGCGCTAGATCACTCTCATGTTCCAACCTCATTTCCGGCCATTGTCCTCAACGGTAGCCTCCATCCCCAGTGTTGCCCGCTTACAGAGCCGGCCTGCTGCCATCGCCGATCGCCGGAGGATGCAGGGAAGGGCGTTGAAACCCTTATACATGCGTGCGCGAACCCTAGGGTTCTGCCGTAGTGGCACCGCTTGTAGCGGCTGCTGTCCCTCGCTTGTCCACCCTTTCTGGTCGTACTGCTGCTGTCGACCGCACCCCTCACCATGGAAGTTTATATGAACATGCACGTAGTGCCCGCGGGTTGTTGCCTACATGCGGCCATGCACGACGAACATGAGGGTTCCACCGTGTGTGCGCCACCGTTGCTAGTTGCCCGCTCCTCTGTCGTTCGCTGCGCCCATCCTCACCGTCGGCTGCAAACCGCGCACACAAGGTGCAACTGCAAGCTATGTGCGGCTGCATGCATAAACCCTAGAATTTTTTCATTGTCTCCGTTCACCCTGCCCTGCTCTCGCCGGTCGCGAGCCATTCCCGTGCATGCTGCTAGAGGCGCAACCCCACACCACCGACCAACTGCTACCCTTGTCGTGCGCCGGTGACTGCTCCACTGCACCATGTGACTAGGGTGGTTCAGTGGTGATGTGTTTTCAATCTTCATCTTGTCTTTCTTGTTTCTTTTTTAAGATTTTGTAATTGAAATTAAAAAGGATAAATAATCCTAAATACATCAATTGAATTGAAATCTAACCACAGATTTATCTTGTAGGAAAAAAATCCTTATAAAAGGGAGGATTAACTCGAGAAGAAACAATGAACAAAAACAATCCATACAAACAATGCTGTTCAGTTATAATAATCATGCATAATTATAGGCAATATTATTTTACCGATAGAGCCAATAAATTCAACGTGGATCTAATACCAATTAAAGGGATTTCCGCAAACTGAATTGCAAATCCAAATGCCAAGATTGAATATTGGATTTATAAAATAAATTGTTATGCCTATAATAAATTCTACCATGCTCCTATTCAATACAAAGATATCTTTGCGGAATACTTGAATTGTATTAACTCTGAACTAATTGCGCAAGGATTGATATTCAATCTTTTCTTGTGCAAAAATATTTAATCCTAATAGATGAAGAAATTAAATCTTTAAATTTAATCAAAGTAAATTAAGAATTAGGAGAGAGGAAAGAAGAATGAGAAGAAGAAGAAGAAGAAAGATTCTTCACACAGGAGATTAACATACAACATTAATTATTCTCGGTAAATTAACTATAAACCTTGTTCATAATATACCAATCATAATACTTTCAGTATATAAATTCATCATATCTATTGTTTGACAATCATACAATTCCAATTCTCCAAAAAGATCAAAATCTGTAAGAAGTGGCTTCCTGAATTCCATAACTTGCACCAATTTTGGATAGATGGGATTTGCAATTTTCTCCTACTTAAACATTTTGACATAATTTCTCAATGACTCCGTATGTCTTTGGACGACTTTACGGAGATCACTAGGTTACCTCTCTTTTATCTGACTACGAGCAAGCAAAGTGCCTGATAAATTGTTGGTGCAGATTTGCAAAAGAGGATATGGATCCGCGCGGGATGCAGATCCACCATGGTAGGGTAAGTCAGTGTCGATCCAAACCATTTATACATGCAGGATTGTTTTACCATGAAGTAAGCATTCAAGATCAACATGGGCTACTTATAAAGCTCTATATGCTAATCACGATATTTATATTTTTCATAGCCCTCCATCTGCAGAGAAGCAAATCCCAGTGGGAGCTTTATTCTTTTAATTCAAGAGATGATGGTGTTTTAGCAAAGCTGTCATACTCAATCCACCGATGTTGTTTAGAAAATCCTTGCACTCGGCTCATCCACTCCACCATGCTTCGAAACTAAACAAGAAGCTTGTGGTACGTGTCAAGCAAAATACTTTGCCTTTCCTTCCCATATTCTCACCCCCAAAGATAATTAGCGTCTCATGCCTATCCCTCAGGTTTCTTTCATGATCGAAAGTGTAACACCCCCTTCTAGCCTTCCCAACAAGAGTCGTGTTACAGTCATGGGTTTTCAGTTTTCAAATCACATTTAATAACAACAGAAATAAATTTAGAATTTAAAACAAACTTCCATAGAAATAAGAGTTAATATTTCAAAAATATTTACAACTGAGAAGGTAAAACGACATTTCAGAGTAGTGCAACGTAGTGTGTTAAGCGTGATGTGATACGCATATGAGGATGCATATCACAGAATCTTTCCAAAATCTGTACACAAGGCTCTGTCTTTACACACTGCACCTCCTCATCCCTTGCTATCAACCTGCGCATTTTAGAAATAACACGAGGGGCTGAGTACTTTCATACCCCGTGGAAACAAGCCCGAAAAATACAGTTTATAATTATGAATGTTATGCAACACACACAGGTAAACATGGGGTTTCATTGAAAGCAACCATGTTATCCAAAATATTTTCATTCGCTCGAGCTAACTACAATGTCAACATATTTGTTTTAACGTTGTGTAAATGGAAGTTGGCTCACTTCCAAGTTACGATGAACAGGTGGGAATAGACGAACCACTCTACCCACTATCACCAAATTTGTGCACGAGGTCTCAGTATCACACAACTTTGAGACACGATCGATTTAGTTCATAATTCATCGTAAGGTTTGCTAACCCTAGATGTTAGGTTTGCTAACCTTTCATTTCACATATCTCATCATAAGGTTTGCTAACCTTAGATGTAAGGTTTGCTAACCTTTCATTCCATAGATTATTAAGATTAGCTCAAGTACCATTCAGACCTTGGTTCTTATTTCTTAATCAATCTCTCTGTTGATGAGAATCAACCAGAGGAACAGATATGCAACACAAAACATTTTACGCATAGCAATCGTTTAAAGCAAAACATTTTACACCTAATTTTAGAAAGCAAAAGCGTATTTTGGGTTTTATACGAAAAATAGTTCCCACCTGGAGTATGGTTTCCCAACAAGATGTCTTTTCGTTAACGTGGTTGAGCTTAATCCTTCCTTATATCAATCTCCTACAAATTAATACCACATAATTAATTAGGATGGATAAACTAGGACAGACGTCTAATTCGACAAACTCCTACCACACACTTCATACAGTTCAATCTTTAAATTCCAATTCAACCTTAACACCAAATTATACTTCAAATCTTACTTCATTCGATTCAACCAAATCTCGACATGTGATTTTGTAAACCAACATACAATCAAGCTTTAACATGCTTGGATAATCATATATTAAACTTAGAAAATGAATACAACTCGAATTGGATCAAAACGGGTCAAGAAAACACATAATTTCTCCTCTGGACTACTGTGTCGATCGACATGGCCTCCGTGTTGATCGAGACAGTCATGTCGATTGACACGACTCGCTGTCGATCGACATGGAGCTCGGGCTCAACACAAATCTCAGCTCGACACGCATCCTAGAATCGACGAACTCGGCGTCGATCGACATGGAGCTCAGGCTCAACACGCATCCAGGAATCGACAAACTTGACATCGATCGAAACGGGTTCACATCGATCGACACATGCATGTGGATCGATGGGCCTCTGCGTCGATCAACGTGAGTCATCTTCTTCGACTTGCGCGAATTGTGACCTGCAACTACTGATATCTCCCATCCTACTCACTCCCAACACCATGCAAACATACCACTAGGATCCTAGACTCACAAGGAACTCGAAAACATGCTTCAAAACTCAAAACACGATGGAAAAACGAGGTGGGTGAAGCTCACCAAAAAGAGAAACACGGCGGCGGCGGCAGCGATTTTCGGCTTCCAAACTCAAGTCCAATGGTATCAAAATGCTCCATATACCGTAAGGAACACGAATATGTAAGTCACAGCTTTATATATTAGCGTTTAAACAAGTTCCAAAACCTAAAAACGAAACTCACCTCGATTCTGGCGGGCTAACTTCTCTCTTCTATATCTCCTCCAATACTCGACCTCACGATGCATGCCTTAGCTTCTTGGAAATCTTGAAAAATCAGCTTCGCAATGGCGGTCATGGCGTTGCCTTCAGTGGTCTGAGTCGGTCGGAAAGGTGGCAGCGAGAGAGGGGGTGCTGGGTTGTGACGTGAGGGAGAGGGAGAAATGGGAAATTCTTTTTCACTTTATTTTGCCTTTGTGTGATAATTCCGAAATTCCACCTCCCAAAATATTAGGTGTCCACAATTTTACATGCATTAAGCCACATCATCCCCCATGTGTCATCTCCACAAAAACCAATTTAAATATTCTAAATTTCCCATTTCCAAATATCATGTCTAAATCCTCAAATATTAATAACTTCTTCCACGAGTCTCCGAAAACTAATTCGACCAAATTGTAACTTTCCAAATTTTATTCTGAGCAATTTCTTAGCTCGATTTAGGAAATCGACCTTCCGAACTCTAGTTGCTAATTTTAAAGGTACACTTGCTAATATTAAGAAATAACCTAATATTATTGCGCAAATTGAGAAGATAATTATTTTATTACAATAATTAAGCGATTAATTAGCTTAATTAAACTCGGGGATATTACAGAAACCCTTGAATAGATTTTTCGGAGGCACGACCATTTTTCCTTTCCCTTTACCCCTTGAAGTTTTGGGGTTGTGGTGGCCTCCTTGGGAGTGATTGAGCAGTTGCTCTTTCACTTGGGTGTTCTTGAAAGTCACTTACTGGATCAATTTTTTTATTCGAAGAGAACTTAAGTTTCATTTCAGAGATGAGTTTTGTGACATCTTTTGTTAACTCACTGGCAGTTGGACTGTTGGTATTTTCAGACATTCTTTCTTAAAACACTGGAAGGCTCCCGCCAATGTCAATTGTTGTTGGTGGATTTTTTAATAATGGGAAGGTCTTGGGTTAGGCAGGCCTAAACCATTTAGGCGGGTTTTATCCATTAACCCAAACTTTAAGCGGGTTTTATCCATTAACCCAAGCCCAAACCCATATAATATACCCTATTTGGGATGGGTGAACCCATTTGGATAGGATAAAACCCGCCTAAACCGTTTAGGCCTGCCTAACGCAAGTTTTTGCCTTTAATAATTAATTAGTTTATCATGAAACCTCTGGTAGTTGATCAGAATGTTATGTGGCAAATGAATTGAAGAGAAAAAATAGTCTTTATTATATATTGACTATTCTTTCTTCTCGCTGTATTTATTCTTTTTCCGTCACAAGAATCTAATGATGAGTATATATACTTCATCTTACAACAGTTATGTTTATCCATTAATTAATTTACACGTGCATTAATCATGGGTTAACACCCTGATTGTGATCCCATTAAAGGCGAAAGCATATTACCTAGCCCGGTTTAGTAGGCTTCCCAGCAGATAAGTCCCACCCCAGTTGTCAGAATTGTGAGGTCTATTGTTCACAGTCATGGAGGTATAGCTGTGGAGGTGAGCTTTACCCTGGTCTGCCCCAATGGCTGTGTGCTACAATGTCCAATGGATTCTTGAAAGAGTTGCATTCATGATTCGACAATACATATAGGCGTTGTTGGATTGTAGGCTTCGCTTGGGCTGCTTGATTTATCTCGTTCTCAAGGCAAATTGATTTGACCCAAATAGGGACCGAATATCTTTTTAATCATTTAAAAGATTATAAAAGAAACTAAAATGTGTAATGACAGAAAGATTCCTAAAATATATTTAAATATAAAGATAATTTGTAAATATGTTGGTCAAATAGGTTAGACCAAAAACCAAAGTTAGGGCTAAGGCTAAGATTTCTTAGCCTCATTTGACCCAAACTGAATAATGCGCAGCCCGAAACTTGACGAGCTAGCTCGATTGTTATACCTAAAAATTATTAGTTTTTAATTTTATAAGTCATGTTGTAAGGTTCATCACTTACAATTAGATTATATAGTATTTTGGACTATTTAATATTAACTTATAGTTAATATTTGATCATTAAAACTAATAATTCATAACCTTTTAATTTATATTTTGTTTATAAAAATCAATTAACATATATTGTATTATCCTTAATTTTCATTTTTGTAATAACATTTATTAAACTTCACAAATATGTTGGTGAAGTACTAAATTGAACATCATTAAGGACTAGAGAATTTGAACCATCATTTATCGGTAAATAGGGATATCAATCCAACCAAAAATCTAATGGTTGATAAAATATGTTAAGGTTGAAATATTTTTGTCTTATAGATTGAGCCCAGAGCAAGATGAGCCGGTTTGATTATGTTTTTTAATTTCAACTATATTACTAATATATTGTGACGTGTTTTGAGTTTTATATGAGTGAATAAATATTCTGTTTAATTTTTATTTTTTAGAAGAGAGAAAAATATTTAATGGCATAAGAATATTATAATATTTAATACATAAAAATAAATCAAAAATTTGTCAGCGTGACGAAATGTATCGAAAATAAAAAAGTTAGAATTAGGATTAAAGTTTTAAGCTGGGATTGATCTATACCAAATAACCAACAACTTAATAGGAATGGTACAAATACGATAATAAGTTTGAGCATACGGATGACCGTTCCATTTATTTACATTATAATCACATTAATTTAATTTTAAGAAAGATAATTTCAACGGAATAGCAAATATTGCCTTAGAAAATAAGGGAGAACTATGAAAAATATCATATAGTATTGGACAATTATAAAAAATATTTTAGTGTTTCTCTTTTCTTGAATTATACATTAATGTTTCATTTTATTAATTAAAAATATCACCTATCACTGAATTATACCCTAATGTTTGATTTTGTCAATTAAAAATACCATCAAACGTTAATGGTGTTAAAATCTTGATGAATCATACATTAATACATGTCATTTCCTTTTTTTTTGTACATATGTGGCATGTTGTATTAAAATTAACGTATAATTTATCAGAATTTTAACACCGTTAGCGATGTAGGGAAATTGATAGAATCAAGTATTAGGGTATAATTCAGTGATATGACAAACTTTAGGATATCTTTCGTTGTGGAGGGTATTTTTAGTGGACAAAATGAAACATTAAAGTATAATTCGAAGAAAAGAAAAGAGTATTTTTCATAGTTGACCAATACTTTAGAGTATTTTTCATATATTTTCCCGAAAATAAAATACTTATATAATTAAGAAGATGAACCAATATTGTGATAAGATAATTGACTGAACTAATGGCCGATATGAACGAGAAGTTAAATCGAGAATTGAGGATGAATTACTCCTGATATTGGTGTGTAATTGGTGAAAGTATCTTGATTTTGTTCAATAAATTATGAATTAAACTTCAATAAGGATATTTGAGTGGAGTGAGTTTTAAACTAATACTCCTTCTGTCTTGTCAAAATTGTCTCATTTTCCTTTTTGGTATGTCCCATCTCCTAAAATGATTAATTTTTTTACACTCATCAATAAAATATTAATTACACTACAATCACAAACATTGATAACTATGTCAAAAGCAAATGAGACTACTTAGACGGGACGGAGGGAGTATATTCTATTTTTAAAAAAGTAATATCATAATAATATCATAACATATATATATATATATATATATATATATATATCCAATTCTTAAAGTTAGTTAATGTTAAATAGGAATGAATCTATATCATTCATCCCAAAATATTAATGGTTGAGATTAAAACATTTTCAAGATTTCATGCTAGCACGATTAATAAAGCAATTATGAACAAACGAATATTATGCTTAATTTTTTATGTTTTAATTTCAACCATTAATGATATCAATCCGATGACTGAGAATTATTCTTATGTAGCACAACTTTAAATGTTTGAGATTAAAACTTTTTTCAAGATTTCATGCAAGCACGTTTTATAAAGCAATTATGAACAAACGGAAATAATGATTATTTTTTAAATTTTTTATGTTTTAATCTCAATCATTGATTATATCAATCCAATGACTGAGATTCATTCCTATTAGCTTAAACTTTAAAGTTTGTGATCCGGTTATAAAATTAAAGTTTGTGTTAAACAGAATTTAATCTTCATCATTGGATTGATCAACGGTTGAGATTAAAGCATAAATAATTGAAAAATTAAGCATAGTTTTTATTTGTAAATCATGTTAAACTAATTAAGTATGATTTACATAACAATTAATCATGAAATCTTTAAAAAAAATTAATCTCAACTATTGATTTTTTTTAGATCAATAGTGTAGATTCATTTATATTTAACACAAACTAACTTTTATGAAATTGGTTTTATGTCACTAAAATAGAAATAATTTTTATTTAATTTGAAAAACTATGTATAATTAGAATATGATTGAACATTTAACTGTATAATAAATATCTTGTATCAAATGAAAGATATCACTTTCATACTTGTTCACATAAACTATATGCATGATGTGTCCCATTAATTAAATATGCGAATAATGATTAGATTTATGTTTTATTTATTCGGAGTAATATACATCTATTCTATCTATCATTATCAAGATTTCATGCATTATTTTACAACCACACGCTTATAAGTCTATAGCTATAAATTGTTGAATTTGAGGAGCAATAATGGTAGTTCGTTAATTTTGTGTGTGTATTATTTATTGTTTGAAATTAAGAAATCTTAATAAAATGGGGTTTTGACATGAAACATACACTTGGCATACACTCTATGTTTATTTTGGGAGATATTTGTGTTCGTTTGTGGTGCCCCAAACGAAATTAATTTGAAATACTTGATCATCCTTTTCTACTTCTATTTAATGCGTATGTTGACATAAATTATTGTTTCACTATGAATATCGTGGTACCTCGGAAAAAAAAATTATATGTCAAATTAGGTGCATTTTTTGAAACATTATTTTAAAATATTCGTATATCCAAATAAATATATAAATTATTTAAAATTATGCAAATTTATCTGAAACTACTTTTTTTCCTATAAACTAAAAGTTGACTGTATTATCGGAAATTCAAAACAGACATAATGAGTTATTATACCGAACATTTAGATCCAAAATTTTGATTCACTTATTTGAATTTCCGATAATACAATAAATTTTTTTGATTGAAAAATGTAATTTGTGATATATTTGTATATTTTAAATAGTTTCATGAATATTTATTTTAAAATTCAAATAAGAAATAAATCTTTAAAAATATTCGCATAGTTGGTAATATAGTTGATGGTTTTTTCAGATTTGTCATCCTAAAATATCAAAGTTTTTTTAAAAAAAAAAGAATTATTATATTTTATTTATTTTTAAAATTAGATTTCATTTATTCTTGACTTACAAAAAGCATAATTGATCCGATCCAAATTGGATTTAAAAAAACAAGGTAACTAAATATATATATACTATGTTTATGCAGTTTGTATATAATATAGATTAAATTTGGATTTGTTGGTCTCGATACACAGTTAGGTACATGAATGACGGAAGTCTTTTAAGGTTAAGTTCTTGGAGTTGGTGATTCTTAAACCAGCTCAGGTTTTGAGAAGCGATTGTTTTGTTGGTCAAATATATTACTTTATCGATCTCAGTAATATACTCAAACACTTGAGGTATTAGGTTTTAAATCTAGTGTAGATATTTAAAAAAGCAGTAAATAACACATGTTGGTTCCCGATCCGAGTGTTTATATATGCAGTGAGAGTATTATAAATGTCTTGCACTTATCTTGCAAAGGTCACGACTTAGTAAGTGTTATCAAATGTGTTTGAGTTCAAATATTCGTTAGTTTAATTGCAGATTATACTACAACACTTGATGTGGTGAGTTTCAAATATGCGCACATGCAATATAACAAAATAAAGCAGTAAAGGACACAAGGATTTATAGTAGTTCGAACAAATATTTTACGTCCACTCTTCATTCCTCCGACTGAAAATTCACTATTAGATCGATTACAAGGTCACCATTGATCTCTAACGTTGAGCAGCTCCTCCGTCTGGTCAGCGCGCACCTACAAGCACCTCGGTCTTCAATCTTCATCTTGTCGCTCCTTAGAGTGAGGACAAACCTCCATTCTCCTTAGATGTCAATTGTTGGGAGTTTTATAATTCTTCCCATAACATATCATTGTGTTTGGCGATTGTCCGTGATAATCACGCTTGCACAACAAGGTGACTGCTAGATTCTCTCTAGGAGTAGAAGGAATCCCTATATTAACCTTAGAAGTTATACTTCAGAGGTCTCGAGATTTAGTTGTGAAAGCTTGTGAAAAAGCTTCAATCATGTACAGACTCGGATGAGTTCGCGTGAGTTTAAGAGTTTCTGGATCTTCTCTTGTTTTCTCTAGAAATAGAATTTCGTGAACCTTTGAATCATTTTTGGACGACACCTATTTATATGTAAAGATTCAAATGCCTTGTTAGAATCTTATCCGTTAGACTCAAAGGGATTGCTCGCCAATCTATGTTCTTCTTTTTTCTGCAACGCACAGTGACTCTTCAAGTCTCCTTCGTGTCTGATTGGCGTAGAACGGATCTTTTAGATTGAATCTAGAAACCTCATATGTGTCTGTTGATTATTCTCCTCTCTTATTCGTCAGGTTTCCTTGTGATTTAGATCCTTCTGATTTGCGAATTTGTATTGTCTTGATTGTTGTTGAGTGTTTGTTGGCTATTAATGCTCTGCGGATCTTTCAGCAGTCTTGCAATGATCCTGCCTCATGTTTGCTTCATTCCTTTAGCATTCTTTTAGGCGTGTCCAGCATTCCATCGTGTTTGCTCCACTTTACTGGCGTCACCAACAATCTTCAGTTTTGCTGATTCCTTCAGCATTCTTCAATTTTATTCTTCTAGTTCTATTATGATTCGAGTAGATGTATCTTATACAGGACTTTTACAATATGACTCGATACTAAGTTTCTAGAAGCTAGATCTACTGAGCTTAGATGCACTAAAACCAAAAACTAATAAACGTGCAATTTAGATCAAGGGTTTGTGATATATTTAATAATATTCCTAACAATTTCCCCCTTTTTAGTACGATCAAAACCTAAATTTTAACTAGCTGATCATGGGAAAGTTGAAAACTGAGATTACATCATATTCTTAACAATTCTATTCTCAACATCTCTACTCACTTAGACTCAGTATGATTCCTAAATGTTCCCCCTCAAAATATCAAGGGTATTGCTCGATTATATATTTTTGTTTCAAGTAAATGGCTTCCAAATCATTTATCAGATAAGCACAGAGCACATTCACACACAATTATCAAGCAATCACACAAGAACGTATCACACACATCAGCAATCCACAAAGTTTTGCTGATTACACTGAGTGCGTAATTTCAGCTAAATCAATTAATTCAGCGTTGGACAATGAGATGTTGTCTTCAACCTGGGTTAGTTTCCATTAAAAATAATATTGCTATGATGTTCAGGAAATACACACCCAAATCAAAAAACATTTTGTTTTTCAGCTAGAAGACTCATAAGGTTTTAGAGAGGTTACTTCTTGGTTGCGAATAGTCTGAATCAGCAGCATTTTTGGCGCTTGAGAAACCGGCGGTGGTCTTCTTCACATTCTTTAGGGTCTCTAGCGTTACCTTCATGAAGTTGTCCACTATGGCTTCTCTTTCTTTTCTTCTGATTCTCTCCTTCTCCTCGAACCTTCTTCATTCTTCTCTCTCTCTTCTTCTTCTTGTTGCTTTCTCAAGTCTTCTTCTTGTTTTCATCTTGCTTCGAGGTGCCGGAACCTATATTTTTGTTCCTTTAGTATCTTTGCCTCCTCTGCTAATCTCTTCTCTTCCCCCTCGTTGATCGCAACAAAAAGGTCGGTGGAGAAGGTTTCAAAGTTGTCTTGCTGAGTGTGTAGAAGCACCTCTTGTTGGTCCCGGATCAGGGTCATGATAAGTGCCCGAAGGCTACTTAGCAAATGCAGTGGAATAATAAGTTTATCTTGCACTTAGATCTTTTCCAAATATTTAGCTCGAAGGTTGAAGTTACGATTGTTTCAGAGGTATACACTAGCAACTTGAGGTTACTAGGTTTTAAATCGATGAACAGAAACAATAAAAAATAAATAAGAACACAAGATTTATAGTGTTTCGATCTAGAAGATCTACGTCCATTCCTCAGCCGTATCGCTGAGAATTTCACTAAAAAGATATTTAAAATACAAGGAATCTCCGAACACTTGTAGCAGGCGGTAAGCTTTTGAGCCTGCCACTACAAAGCTATCCTCCGCTAATTCGATCTCTTCGATTGGCAGCTGCAGAGAAGTCAATGGCACACCTTCGTAAAACTCCTCCTTGCTGCAATGGAAGCTTTAGAGTTCCTTCCCGAACTTTTCTGGGGTTTTTGGCAACAGCCCGTGGTAGTCAATCTCTTTTCAGAGATGTGACTGCTGGGATGGAAGGTATCCCAATGATTGATCCTTCAATGAAGTCAAGGAATCTCTTCAATGAAGTGTCAGATATTCAATGTGGGGGACACTACGGTTGGGAGCTTAGAGAATCATCTTGTCTCTTTAATGAGATCTAACTGACTACTTTCTCACTTTGCTTCGCTTTGTCAAAGGATTCGCTTAAGTGTTTGTAAAAGTAGTGAAAGCAGTAGTCGTCTCTCTGTTTGGACTTGTCTTTTATACCTGGAGATTCAAACTTTGAATCTCCATACCCATTAGACACAACGGTCTTCTCCGTCCAAAAGAGTTACTTGCTTTTTCTTCCTTTCCGGCGTGGTATAGTGCCTTTTTACCTACTTCGGGTAAGGCTTTCGTTCTTTGTTGTACCTTCTGTCAGAACGGGCGTCTTTAGCAAGTGTTTGCTAGGTTTCTTTGCTTAGCATTCTATCGGAGAATGCTGGAAACCTTCTGCTAAGCCTTTTGATTGTTGAGCTTTTCTTAGCAATCTGCTAAGTCTTTCGATTGCTGAGCTCTTCTTAGCAATCTGCTAAGTACTAGCGAATGCTGACTCCTTCAGCATTCTGCTATCACTTGATATCTTGTCTTTTGATTGCTATAGCTTGTAGCAATCTCCTCAGTAAGCAGTGAATGCTAACACCTTTAGCATTCTGCTAGATCTTTACTGCTGAGTGCTGAGTAAATACTCCTAGTAGTCTCTCCTTTACTTTAGCAATCATCTTTCTAGCATATGCCTGCTATCTCCTTAGCAGTCTCTTCTTTTCAGCATATGATTGCTAGCACCTTAGCAACCATTCTTCTAGCACTTGACTACTTTCATCATTAGAAGTCATCCTTGTCTGCTGACTTCTCTAGCAGCTACCATCTGCTGAGAATACTTCTAGCATTCTAATCTATTACAACTCAATATTTTTCCTAAACAGGACATTACATGTGAGTTGCTAGACTATGCTAGACTTCAGCAATGATCGACCAAACTATAAGGCTTTGATTCAACAAAACCTTTTACAATTTTGATCTAAGTGAGAATTACAACATAATCCCAAACAATTTTCCCCTTTTTGGTGCGATCAAAGCCTACTAGCTAATTGTTGAATCTAAGAAGGAAAATTTCTGAGTTTACAAGTGTTCAAATCTAGCAGACTATCTCAGAATTTAACCAACTTAAAGCTTAGCAAGGATTGGTTTAAAAAATTCCCCCTCAACAAATGCTGGGAAATATTTCTCAATTAAAATACAAGTAAATGCTTCAAAGGAATATGCTAGGAAATCTAGCACCCAATCAAATCAGCAAGCATTCACCACCAATCCAAAGACATAAAAACTCAGCATCCACATGCAGTTTTGTTGAATACACAGATAGTGTATTTCAACTAAGACACGCAAAAACATCAGACTTGGACAATGAGAAATTGTCTAAGTCTGATTCAATTTCATTTATGATGAGAGAGATTACATGTACAATGAAATTGAAAAAGACTAAAAAGAACTACAAAAACTTGCTAACTTTTGCAATGAAGTTCATGGGTCAGGAGCAGGCTTCTTCTGGTCATACTCATCGAATTTGCCAATGGCCATTTGTACGAATTTGTCCAAGTATGTTTTACTTGCTTCACGCTCAGCTGCCTCCCTCTCCAACTTCTTAGCTAGCTTCTCATTCTCCATTTCGAGCTTCCTCATCTTCAGCTCTAGCTCTTTCTTCTTCAGCTCCTCCTCAGCAAGCTTGCGCTCTTCTTCAGCAGCGAACTCTTCCTCCTCTTTCTTCATTTGCTCTGCTTCAGCAATTCTCCTCTCTTCCCCCTCTTTGATAGCAGCCAAAAAGGTGGTAGAGAAAGAGTTAACAGTTTGCACGAGCTTCTTCTGGGAGTCAGCGACTTCCTCCTTCATAACCTCCATCCCTTATTCACTCCAGAAATATCGTCCTTAACCTTCGATACTGCTCCTTTCACCTCAGCAACCTCACAGCGCACCTCCTCCACATCTCTCCGAACATCAGCAACCTCCATGGTCATGCGTTCATTCACAGCCATGGAAATAGTGGTGGAGAGGGCATGCTGAATCACATATTGTACAACAGTATTAACATAGGAGTGGAAAGTATGGGGACTTACAGGAAGAACATCCATAGAAGAAGTTGTGATTACTAGCTCTCTGCTACTAGTAGATGGATGAACTTCAGAGATCGGATCAACATCCATGGCTTCAACTTCATACCAATCATTCTGTGCCTCAAAGTATTGAATTTCAGCAGCTATGCGATCGGCCTCCTCTATACTCCATGCCTTCTCCTGTGCCTCAGCAAGGTCAACAACCTCTACTTCATTGGCATGAGCAGCAACATATTGAACTTCGTCTGCTAGGCGCTCCTCCTCTGCTAGCTTCCAGGCCTTTGCTTGTGCCTCAGCAAGATCAGCAATCTCTACTTCATCGGCAGTATCCTTCAAGTATTGAGCCTCTTCGGCCATCCATTCGGCTTCCTCCATCATCCATACATCCTCCAAAGCTTTGGCTACTTACAAGAGCTCAAGTTCAAAAAGATGTGCAAGCATTTCTGCTCTTCTATCACGGTGCACGGTAATCTCAAGGCTCTTTGCTTCTCACTCTTCCTGCTCTCTCACAGCAGCCATTCTCGCTAGGAGTCTCTCTTTTTTCTCAGCTTCATATGCAGCCTGCCGTCTCCTATAATCAGCAGCTACCTTAGCTTAGTGCTTGGAAATCTCAATGCGAGCATCAGAGTAGTCATCAGGAGCAAAACTCGATTTTGGCAAGGATTGAGTGGTAGAAAACAACTTATGAGCTCGAATCGCTTGAAGTCTCGCTAGCACCTGCTTGTCAGAAAATTGGTTAGTGCCAGGGACTTGGTCCATCCAATCATTGGCCCATTTCTCCTCTGTCCTCAAGTAATTCAGGCCCTTGGTGGTGATTATCAACATCCTTTCTTCAAAACAGAGCTGATGCATGATGTAATCATGCATCTTCCAACGTTTAAACTCATTTGCTAACAACATCCCTTCTGGGGTTTCGTCATTCAATTCCACATAAAAAACATTTAAAATGTCCCTCTCTATCTCTGCCATCACAAACTCTTCTATCACAGCAACCATAGCAAGAAGATCAGAATTTACCTTCTCCTTTAGGAAGACAGGGGCACACCATTGTGCTACCCTCCTAATTTTGAAACGTTGGCCCGGGAGTCCTTCGAAAGGATCTCGTAGTAGCTCATTGTCGCCAGTTGGAACCTTCCTCAGAAAGCGAGCATCATAAACGTCTTCAGATTCCCCATCGGAATAGGAGGAAGCTAAGAAACCTGGATCTTGTTCGACATACCCTTCGAGCCTTGCCTCAGCAGGAATTTCGATGCTAGGCCTTGCCTCAGCAGGAATCTCCGTGGGGGGCCTCGCCTCAGCATTTGACTCTTCAGCTCCAACAGACATGCTAGCATCGTGCCCAACATTCTGTCCTGATCCAGAAGCTTCATCAAATACAACATCCTCCTCAGCACTGCTGCTTCCTCCTTGCGCATCAGCAGGCTCCCTTATCAAGACTCCTCCTTGGTCATGAAGGCGGTCTGGAGCATCAAATACTCCAGCCTCCAACAACGTGTCCAAGTCCTGATCGGTCAAGGCGTCTTGTTCGAGCACAATATCTTCAGCAATCACAGGTGTGGTAATGGGAACCTCCGCAACCTGTTTCCCTTTTCCTTTTTTAGCAGCCGCAACTGCTAGCTTTCTGGCCTCCTTAGCTGCTCGTCCTAGCAACTCAGCAGCTTTCCTGGCTGCTAGCTGATCAGCAACTTTCTTCGCAGCACGTTTATCAACAACTTTCTTTACTTTTTCGAAGTTGCAATCCCTCGCATCAAAATTGATTTCCTCCATCACTTTCTTGAACTTCTTTTTCTCCTGCAACTGCCTCGATATCGTCCTCTTCCTTTTTCTCGCCCTTAAAACTTTCAATCTTTCTGATAGTGGTTTAGCAGAAAGGGGAGAGTTTGGTTCTTGTTCAACGGCAACAGGGGTTTTCTCTGCAGCTTCCTTCTCAGCTGCTGCTTTCTCTGTGGCTTCCTTTTCAGCGGCTTTCACAAGCCTTCGTCGTGTCTTTTTTTCTTTTCAGGAGAGGCGGCTTCTTTCCTCTTCCTTTTTGGTATTGGTACTGCAAGCTGACCAAAAACAAGAGCGGGTTGCTCTGCTTGCTTCTTAGCAAATATCTCCTCTATCTGCTCGGTAGGAAGATCTCCCAGTTTCTCTATCTCATCGAGATCCCTGAAACGTTTTTCAGTCTCGGTTCGTAGCAGCGACAATCTCTTCAGCAGTCATTGGGATTTCCTGCTCCAACTGCAGTTCGGCGAGAGTGGAGGAGTCTTCATCTTCCTCAGAAACAGGATTGTTATGATCAACATATTATTTCCCCGTCAGCCTTCGTGGGCAGGTCATGTCTGCTAGGTTTGGCTCCTTCTTCGTCTGGGGAATGAAGTCAGTGTAGAGCAGAGCCTCACCCCTACCAAGTTCATCCTTCTGGACGATGGTCTCGATAAACTTACTAATTTTTTGTCCAAAATTGACGTTGGACATGAAAACTCCTGTCTCCTTGAGCTTCAGATTCTTCTTTGCGTGGTCCAACCATCGCTCAAAGAAGAATTGTGCCCAATTCCCTTGTACACCATCAACTAGTGCCATCATTACGGCATACTACTTTGCCGATAGTTCAGAGTACGATCCAGCATCGCATTGAAACATCTTAATGACCAAATCAGCAAGGAGTTTGAAGTCCTCCCTGAACTGATTTATCGGAGTGGCTACCTTCCACCGATTATTCTTATCTTCCTTCACCTCCGGTCTCTTCCATAAGTACCACTGTGCCTTCGTCTCCTTGGTATTTACAACTTTGTAACTGGAGATGCGTATGCCTGAGTTGCGAAGCCGAACGTCAAGGCAAGAACCTCAGCGGTCACTGTGATAAGAGTTCCGAACACAGAGGTCGTAAACAACTTGTGATCATCAGCGATAACTTCCCTAGCATAAAATTCTAAATCCATATGAGGGTGAAACCTCTTACCCATTCCGAAAACTGTACGGCGGCAAGAGGTGTATACAGAATTCGGTTTGCTCAGACTCAGTATCAGGATCCTAGCATCCACATATTCTAGCATCCAATGTGTCGATTGCTGACACCACTTGAAATATTACATCATAGCATTCTCATATTGTCTGCTGAGAACTTGGACTCAGCAAACATTTCTTAGCAATTGTCTGTACTACTTGTAGAGAACTATAGCATAACATTCAGACGAAATACTGAGAGCTCGGACTCGGCATTCAACCTCTAGCAAACATCTGAACCACTTGTTGCTACATGTTGCATATTACATAGTGTTATATCACACGACCTAGGATCTGCTGAGAGCTTGGACACAGCAACCAATAGCTTAGCAACCATTTTTCAGCAACAAGAATCAGCAACTCGAAAACGTAAGCTAGGATACGTTTATCTCCATCTTCTCTAGAAATACAAGAAATCCAGAAAGAATGAGAATAAAAACTCATTCATCCACAGCATCGTCTATCTCCATGAGACCTAACTTCAGACACAACTCTTTGAGTCTGACCTCAGAAAGTGGTGGCTTAGTGAAGATATCAGCAAGTTGTTCCTCAGTGCATATATATTAGACATCGATATCCTTCTTCTCTTGATGATCTCTGATGAAGTGATGTTGGATATCTATATGCTTCGTCCTTGAATTATGAACGAGGTTCTTCGTTATGCACATAGCATTATTTTTATCGCAGTAGATCGGCACGCATTCAGGAGGAATGTCATAATCTTGCAATTGCTGCCTAATCCACAACACTTGCGCACAAGAACTTGCGGCTGCTACATATTCTGCTTCGGTTGACGACGTAGCCACAGAGTGCTGCTTCTTGCTAAACCGACTTATTAGCTTATGTCTAAGGAATTGGCAGGTGCCACTTGTGCTCTTTCGATCAATCTTGCACCCTCCAAAATCTGAGTCTAAATAACCACTGAGTGCAAGCCCATCAGATCTTGGATACCAAATTCCTAGACCCTCGGTGCACTTGAGATATCAAATTATCCTCTTAGCAGTATCCAAATGCGACTTCTTAGGATTTGCTTGATATCTCGCGTAGACTCCCACGGCATATGAAATGTCTGGTCTGCTAGCAGTGAGATAAAGTAGAGAACCAATAATACCTCAGTAAAGCGTAGGATTCACATCATCTCCTCATTTCTCAAGAGCAGCTTGGCAACTTGTACTCATTGGAATCCTTAAGCTTTTCGTCTTCTCTGGGCAGTACTTAGCAATAAGATCTCTTGTATACTTCCTCTGATGTATAAAGATCCCTTCACTCGATTGTTGTACTTGGAGTCCGAGAAACTAGAACATCTTTCCCATCATACTCATTTGGAAATTACTTTGCATTAGCTCAGAAAATTTGTCACACAAGACTGGATTCTTCGAGCCAAAAATGATATCTTCAACATATATTTGAACAAGCAGAATACTTCCTTCATCCTTGATACGAAAGAGAGTCTGGTCTATCTTCAATTTCTTGAAGCCATTGTCTAGCAAAAACTTAGACAACGTTCCATACCACGCCCTTGGTCCTTGCTTCAAACCATACAAGGCATTCCTTAGCCTGTACACTTAGTTTCCTTGCTCAAAGCCTGGTGGTTGCTCAACGTACACTTCTTCTTTGAGCTCACCATTAAGAAAGGCACTCTTCATGTCAATCTGTAGGACTGAGAAGTCATTGTGGGCAGCATATGCGAGAAACAATCTTAATGCTTCCAGTCGGGCGACCGGAGCAAACGTCTCATCATAATCAATTCCTTCGCATTGTCTATATCCCTTAGCTGAAAGACGTGCTTTATTTCGGACGACCATTCTCGATTCATCCTTCTTGTTCTTGAAGACCCATTTCATCCCAATGACGCTTTGGTGGTCTATCAACAAGATCCCATACATGATTGCGCGTGAACTCAGCAAGCTCCTCATGCATACCATTCACCCAATCTGGAGATTGTAGAGCGTGTTCAACCTTTGTAGGTTCTTCATGGGATATATAGCATGCTAGCATCGCGTTGCCTTGTCGCGTCCTTATCGGATCATTTATGTCATCAATGACAGCATCTAGGGGGTGATCTCACAGCCATCTCGGTCTTGGATTGCTGGTTGCTGGGGTTGCATTGCTAGCTTCGCCTGCTGAATTGTTCTTTGCTAGAACATTCTCCTCAGCAATCACCTGGGGTTCAGCATTCTGCTCTTCAGCATTTGGCATCTCAGCAACAGGAATCTCAACATTCTGGACTTCAGCAGCTGGAATCTCAGCATTCCGCATCTCAGCAGCTAGGATCTCAGCATCGTCCTTAGATTTCCTCAGCGATGTCCAATCTTCTTTCAGCAACGCGTCCTAGACTTGGGATTTCTTCATATTCATCATCGATCGATCCCAGAACCTCCAAATTATCATTAAGATAAATTTGGTTGGTGGCCTCAGTATGATCATTAGCATCATCGGTCGGTTCAGCATTTTGGTCACCTGCTGAGTGCGCCTTAGTTGGATTGCAATCAGTCATTGACTTAGTCGGATCAATCCTCATATTTTTGAAAGAATTCAAGATAGATTGATCATAGAAATCATTATCCTCATGATTTGCATCTTTTTTCTCTCTTATAGTCCTGCGCACTAGAGTAAACTAAAAAAAAATAACATTGCATGTTATTTCCACAACTTGAGTCGTCTTGTTTAACACTCTATAGCCCTTGTGAGAAGGATGTCCATATCCAAGGAACACACCTTCATCAGACTTAGGCGAAAAAGTGTTAAGCTTCGACTTCCCATTGTTATGAATATAACATGTTGAACCAAAAGCACGAAGATAAGTCAGAGAAGGCTTACGACCGTTGTACACTTCATAAGTAGTCTTATTGAATCTGCCATTGATTGCACTCCTATTCTGAGTGTAGCATGCAGTCATGACTGCTTCGCTTCAATACTTTCCACTTAGACCAGAGTCGGCTAGCATTGACCGCACGGCTTCTTTCAAGGTTTTATTCCTTCTCTCTGCTAGACCATTCTGCTAGGGGGTCCTAGGAGTGGATTTTTCATGCCCAATTCCAGCTTCAACACAGAAATCCATTAGAATCCGTGCAGAACTCGGTCTCGTTATCTGATCTGATCCTTTTCATGGTAACCTCTTTGCTCTTCTGCTCTTTAAGGATCAGCTCTGATAGAATGAGCTTTACTTCATCCTTGGTCCTTAGCAATCTGACCCACGTGTACCTTGAAAAGTCATCAACAACCGCAAGTGTATAAACCTTTTTACTTACAGTGGGTGGAGTGACAGGGCCAAATAGATCCATGTGCAAAAGCTCTAGGATTCTTTCTGAAGTGGCCTTCTCCAGGTTTGTCTTGAATGATGCCTTAGTCTGCTTCCCTTGCTAGCAAGCTTTGCACACGCCTTCCTTTCTGAAGGTCGTCTCAGGCAATCCTACAACAAGTTGATGCTTTGCTAGGTGGTTAATGGTTTAAAAGTTCAGATGAGTTAACCTCTTATGCCATAGCCAATTCGTCTCTTCCTTGTTGAATGCTACGAAGCATGAGTGTTGTTGGCCGCTTTGCCAAACAATAGTATATAGACCATCCTTTCGGATGCCTCTGAGCTTCACTTCACCTGTAGCACTATCAACAATCTCACATCCAGTATTAATGAAATACACGTTGTACCCATTCTCGCATAGTTGGCTAATGCTCAGTAGGTTGTGCTTGAGGTTGGAAACGAGAGCAACGTTAATGATCCTCATGTCATCTTCCTCAATGCATCCTCGTCCAAAAATTCTTTGAAGCTCTGAGAATAGCTCTTCTCGCCATGTCAAGTGGCCTGAGCAGCCACTATCTAGGATCCATTCATTCGACATTCCTGATGTCTTCGCTCTTGGATCCTATTCCTACAAGAAAGTCAACAATTCTTTTTAGGTACCCGCTTAGCATCGCGTCCTGCAGGATTAGCGTGGATCATGGTCCCTTTTGGAACCCACATCTTGGTGATTTTCAAGATTCTCTTCTTGATTTTACCCTTAGCAACCTTCTCGACCTTCGTTGGATAAGCAAACTTTGCATAATTTGAATTAGGTGGAGTAGTGTTCTTAGCCTTCTTAGTCCTTTTGAAAGGAAAATGGTTGGACTCAGATCTCACATAGGTGTTCCTCCTATGTGGTGTGTACTTAGGATACTGTGGTCTTACAACATGGTATGCTACCTGCTTGCCTTTATGAAATGTAGGATATGCTATCCTAGCATTTGATACATAATGCTCAGCATTCCTCTTTGGCACTGGTGAGTGTGGCCTAGCAGACATTCTCTGGGTACTACACTGAGATCGAGCAGAAGCATGCTTAGCAAGCATTCTATGGATACTCTGCTGAGATCCAATAGAAACATGCCTAGCAGGCATTCTCTGGGTACTCTGCTGAGATCCAGGAGATGTATGCTTGCTACGCCAATCTGTCTGCTTAGCAGTTGACGACTCAGCAATTGCCTTACCTTTACCCTTGTCAGCATTGACTTTTCCAGCAAAAACGAATAAAATCTTTTTCTGCTTAGAAAATTCAGCATTCTTATTCAAGGCTTCCTTAGAGGACTTTGCTTCAACACAATCAAGGCCCAATCCTGATTTATCAGAATGTTTCCTTTGTTAGATCACAATGGCACTAAGAACTACCTTGCTGGATTTGTAAGCACAAATACAATCCTCCTTAGGTTTACTCTTTTAAGCTAAATTCTCCTTTTCAATAATTTGATAATTTTCTAAAAGCTTAGAGCAATTTCCTTTAAGTTTCAAAAGCTCATCACTATCAGACCTTAGTCTTTCGACTTCCTCGGTCAAAGATGTAACCTTTAGTTTCAGTGAGGTATTCTCTGCTACAGTAGCATTTTTATCTCATACATTTTTGAAAATTCTATTGAAAGCTTTGTGAGATAATCAGCCTCAAAATCTAGAAAAGAATCCTCCGATTCATGCATGGTTGTTGTACTAGAAATGCTAGTTGAATGTACCTCCTGGGTATCGACTGCTAGAGTAGACTCAGCATTCTGCTCAGCATCAGCATCCTGATCATCAACAATATCTACCATCAAGACCAGCATGGCATCCCCCCAAACTTAAACACTTGATTGTCCTCAATCAACAAAAGAAAGAATCAAAAGCTCAAGCAGAAGAGTAGTGTAATGCCTCACAAGATTCATCACATTAAAACTCGAAAATCCACAAGACATCAACACTTTTGAAAGAATCAGAAATTCTGTAAACTATGGAAGACTCACATGGGAAGTGCTTCGCTCATTCACTCAAGTGTTTAGGATAATTATGAGATCACACAAAAGTCATGCAAATCAAGTTCTACCATAGGCTTGCAAATAATCTAAATCTCCACCGCAATCATGTGCACACAAGTCTAAGATCAGAAAGGACTTTATTCAAGGGTGTAATGTAGGCTTTTGTGAAGGGTAGGGAAATATATGGCCAAGTGACTAAAAATCATGTTCAGTTCGCGACTCTCAACAAATCAAAATCACTATCTAATATTATCCACCCATCTCCTATAATTTTCAACATCAAACAAGGCTCTTTTATTTCTTTCTTCTTTTTTTTTACACATCTTTTTATGCTCTAAGAATTTTGATTATACATTTGAGCTTATAAGGACTAACAAACACATAAACACTTTTTTTTCTTTTTCATTTTCTATTTTTTTTTCTAGATCCCAACCTTATCTTTTGCTTTTACCCTTCTAATAATATCTTATCCTTGCTTTAAACAAATCCCAACCCACTCTCATAGACATAAGTTGATTCCCCTATTTATTTCCAACTCATAGACAAAGAAAGAAAATATCATAGGCTCAAAAAGGCCGACTAGGGATAACATTTAATTAGGACAGTGTATGGGAAAATAGGCTAAACAAAGATGGCCTAAAATCACTTCCTAAACCTGTGCACACTAGCAGTCTTGAAAAAAAAACAGAGCAAGTTCTAGAGAAACTTAAAATTGCAGACACACTCACAATCGAAATTCAGGCTCAAAAACTCACACTTAGGACAATTTTTTTTCTTCCATAGTAAACATCAAATCTTCATCTAATTGTCATGCCAACGCAAGTATCAAAACAAGTAATCTTGTGGTATTCTACATTCATGGGCATACTCAACCGCTATAACAATCAATGCAAACTAGTCAATCAATTCTCATCTTGCATTCAAGTCCTAGGGTTCAATCATGCTCAAATTCTCACAATTAAATTTATTTAAAAATTTATTCCTGAGGATTACTTAGACAGATATTAAATAAAGCAAGCAAAAGATAGAAAATTGGTTTCAAAACCCTTGAATCTTCATCCCCCAAAACTTATTCCAAAATCAGAGAGAATAAATTTGCAAATCAGATTCAAAGTTTGAAATTGTACCTCAATTGTTGGTCTCAGACACCAACTTTTTATCCTTCCTCTTCGGACCTCTTGATGGGCATGGATTTCTGTCTGCTGGCACTCCATCTCGACCGTGTCAAGCTCTGTCTCGGCTGGGATGGAGCCTTCTTGTCGACCTCCTTCTCGGCCGAAGTGTTCCACGTCTCGATCTTCTATCTCGACCGTGGCATGCTCTGCCTCGGTCGAAACAGACTCCAATTCATTTTTTTTTGAAAGACAATAAGACAAGTAAAAGCAGCAAAATAGAAATAAATTGAAATTAATTAAATAATACAAAAACACAATGGGTTACCTCCCATTCAGTGCCTTATTTACTGTAGTGGCTCGACTCAGTATCAGCTCACCAAGGCGGTCGAGTCCAGACTCGTCAACCCCTTGAATCTATCATGAAGATCCGACGGTTCCGAATGATGGTGGTGTACTCGTATTGAGGCAGCTTAATTGTCGATTTCACTGCTCCATTTCCTCATTCCCACCGGATGGCTTCTTCTTCTTCCTCCGGTGTCTCGTCATCTTCTTCTTCATCTTCAGTGGCTGTGATCTGGTTGCATTCCCCTTTCCTCTTGTTCTTGTCTATGCATAAGGTGATAGATTCTTCATTTCCTCTTAAGGTGATTTCCCCCTTCTTGCAGTCGATGAGGACACCAGCTGTGTCGAGGAACTCTCTTCCCATGATCATCGGAGTGTTGGCATCTTCCTTCATGTCGTGGATGACGAAATCTGCAGGGAAAATCAAATGACCAACATGAATAAAAACATCTTCTACAATACTTTTGGGCTTGGACACAGATCGGTCCGCCATCTGGAGGGTAATTGTAGTGGCTCTCATCTCCCCAATTTCCAGCATTTTGTAAATGGACCAGGGCATGAGGTTGATGCTTGCCCCGGTGTCACATAGCACATTCTGGAATTCTTTACCTCCGATCTCGATAAGTATCGAGAAGCATCCTGTGTCAGACCTCTTGATTGGGATCTGCTTCTGCAGAAGTAGGTTGCACTACTCATGAATCCTCACAGTTTCGTTCTCCACAAACTGTTTCTTTTCACTCATCAATCTCCTGAGGAACTTCATCTATCCTGGTATCTCCCTGAGAGCTTCAACAAGAGGTATGTTAATGTTCACTTTTTTAAATTTTCAACAAAATGAGTGAATTTAGAATCTTCCCTTTTCTTTGTGAATCTCTGCGGGAAAGGCATAGGGGGTACTGGATCAACTCTTCTTTCCTCTTTCTCCCTTTCTTTCTCTTCCAGTCTGGACTTCTGTTTCGATCGGGATGGCTGAATCTCAGCGGTCCTGCTTCCTTCTGCCTCGACCAAGATAGAACCTGACTCGGTCGTCCTACTTTCCTCTGCCTCGACCGGAATTGATCCTGACTCGGCCGAATAAGAGGAGTTCTGCTCGGGATTTGCTTCCTCTACTCCTCCAAAATATTCTTCCGGGTGGCTCGGACCTTTGAACTTCCTTCCAGATCGCAGCGAAATTGCATTAACTGACTTCTCCTTTGCTGGATTTGTCTCTATTGTACTTGGAAGTTGCCTCGACTTATGCTGATTGCCGAGAGTAGTGGCTATCTGGCTCAACTGGGTGTCCAACATATGAAGATGCTTCATCATCAGCTGCATGTGGTTGGCCATCCCCTTCACCTCAGTTTCCACTTTTCCGAATCGGTTGTCATAGCTCTTGATGAATTTCTCCAATGTCTCCTCCAGCACGGACTTCTTCATTTCCACGATTTCTCCTCCAGTACCTACATCAAAACCAGGTGGAGGGTGTTCTGCAGCAGAAGGGTTAGAATAAGAAAAACCAGGGTGAGATCGCCCATGGTTGTAATGATACCCTTGATAGGCTCGGTAGTTATTCTGATAACCACCGCCAATGTAGTTCACCTCCATTCCTGCAGTTCCAGACGAACTGCTAGCACCCCGGTTGATGTAGTCGGCCTCCACCGGAACAATTGCCATACTCGGCTCAGTAGCAGCTGCAGCTTTTGCTGTTCCCAACTTCTCGATTTCTTCATGGAGTTTCTTCACCTCAGCAACCACATAAAACTATGGCTTTGTCTCCACTGATTTGACTGGCATCTGTCTCTCAGTCGGCCACTGGTGGCTGTTCAGGGCCATGTCTGCCAACAACCTCATGCTCTCTGCTCCGATTTTCTTCATCAAAATCCTGCCAGCAGATGCATCCACCATGTCCTTCATGTAAGGACCCAGACCTTCGTAGAAGTGGCATACCTGCATCTCGAGATCAATTCCATGTCCGGGACAGAGTCATAGAAGCTCTTTGTATCTCTTCCAGGCCTCATGCAGTGACTCATCATACAGCTGTTTGAATGTAGTAATGGCAGCTTTACTCTTCAGCAACAGGCTCGGTGGGAAGTAGTAGGCGAGGAATTCAGCTCGAAGTTCTGCCCATGTCCCAATTTGACTCTTGTCCAAACCAGCCCACCATGATCGTGCCTCGTTTCGGAGTGAGAACGAGAATAGACTTATCCGGATTGCATCTTGGTAGACTCCATTTTGCTCAAAATGTCGCACACCTCGATGAATAAGTTGAGGTGGGCATACGGATCCTCTACGGCTCTCCCCCCTGAACTGGTTTTGCTGCACCATCTGTATCAGTCTTGTGCGCAACTCAAAGTTGTTGGCTTCAATCCTTACTTTGAATCCTGGCTCCTCTTGTTGGGGAAGAAATCGGTCCAAATTGGACCTCTGTGGCACCACGATCTTCCACCCATCCAATTCTGCCAATCTGGCAGCTTGCTCCGCCTGAGTTGCTTGAGCTGCTTGGAGTTCTGCTCTCAGTTATTGCACCTCATTGACAAACTGCCTCTGCTCCTCGGGAGTCATATTCTGAAGCGGGCTTCTGGGTTTGCTTCCATCTCAAAATTTATTCTTTTTCCTTTCTTTCTGTTCCTCTTATAGGCTGCTTCGATTTCTGGTATGAATGGCTCGAGTGTCTTTCCTTTGTTTCGTGTGTTCATGCACCTGCGCAGAAAATGAGACAGAAATCAGAGTATCTCGGCCGTGGTGTAGTGTATCACGGCCGAGATAGAATGCTCTGTCTCGACCGTGGTGGAATGTATCACGACCGAAACAGACAGGAATCGGTAAAAACACACGCACACGAAATAAACCCAAACAGAATCTAAAAACAAAGAAGAAATAAAACAAAATTGAAAAGTACTATAAATAAGAAAAATAATACCCAATCCAGAAGTTCTTGAACAAGACAGTAATGACTCGTCGTCTGACTATCCCCGGCAACGGCACCAATTTGATCGATGCAAAATCCTGCATATAGATAATAGCACAGAGCAAATAAATTTATCATAACCCAGAGGTTGTCGAACCCACAAGGATAGTGCTACGAAGGAAAATCATGTACTGAATGTAGTTTTCAAAACCGTTATTTGGGTAATTCGAATTTCAGGGTTTTGGGGTTTTCAAAGCAAGTAAATAAAGAGATAAAATTCAAATATTAAAAAGCACAGATTCTAGGGAAATCTACCAATCAATCAACATGCAAGAAACAAATATTCAAACTCAGAAAAGCTATTTTTGGTGGAAATTCTATTAGTGTGGAATCAATTCCTTGGTCGGGCAATTAAATCATAAATTATCAACTAGTGATTATCTCCTCTCAGTCTAAAAAACACCAGTTAATTAATTTCATAAAAATTCAGATTAAACTTACAATTGAAATCTTCTTAGTTGGACAGATAATCAAAAGTATTAAATCCTAACTTCCTATTACTAATCTTCACCTCTCGGTCCTTCGATTAATAATTGTAACCTACTTCAATCTTCATCTCTCGATCCTTCGATGAGAATAGACTTAAAACAAAACATAGGATTTAAACCAATTTAAAGGATTTAAATTATTGAATAAAAACATGCATCACAGATGGAGAAACCCTGGAACCTGTTTAGGGTTCTAGCCTACATATTAAAGAAAGACATTGCAAGGAAAATTAAAGATTGCATTAAAGAACAATAAAGGTTTTTAACAAAAAGTAAAGAGGAATTCTAAAAAACTTAGAATAAAACTGAAATCTCAAGATAAAAATTCCAACAAAAACCATAACATCTAATTCTGAGCTATTCAAGAGTTTATATAGTGGTAGGGTTGAGGCCTTGGATGGTAGGAATTGATGAAATTAGGAATTTCCTTCTTGAGTTGATGATATTTGATATTTTTCTTCTTTGCCCAAAACTTCAAAATGAATGATTTTCTTGGTTGAAACTTCCCTTTTGGGGCTTCATTGCTTCCAAATTGATGTGTAACTTGAATCCCAAGCAATTTTCGCCCAAAACATTTCACCTCGGTCGAGATGAACCTTACCACGATCGAGATGGAGCTGCCTCGGTCGAGGTGGCCTTCAAATCGGTCGAAACAGAGACCATTTTTGCCACTTTCGACCCTTCTGCGCAGTCTTAGCGCAGTCTCACGGTTTTGGCCATAACTTTTGTTCCCGAACTCTGATTGACCCGATTCCAGTTGCGTTGGAAAGATGATTCAAAGATATTTCCAACTATGTTCTCCATTAGCTCAGATTATAACTGTGGAAGAAGGCGTGACTGTTTCTTTGAACATATACTGCTTTCGGTACGGGTTCCCATTGAATTTGGCCTAAAACCTGCAAAATCTTACCATAATAAGCATAATACCCTCTAATATATACTCATGCTCAATTTATTCAAGAAAACAAACTAAAATACATAAAAGAAATAAGAGAACAATGCGATAAGTGAGTAGAAATATGAGCTTATCAATGGTCTCCTCATCATCATCTTCTGATGAATAGTACTCCTCATCATTGTCGGGGATGTTGGGCACTTCAGTCCTGGTCAGCAACGCTCTTGTGACCGCTTTGACAGCTCTTCTCTCAAATCTTTCCTTGAGGCGCTCCATTTCCTCCTTGCTCACCTTTGGACACTCGTGCTTTAGATGATCTGGCGAGTTACACTCAAAGCATGTCCTGGGCTTTCTATCTGCTGAGTGAACGGATGCTGGGAGCTTTGCTTCCTTGGCTTCCTTCTCGGCTTTAGCTTGCAGCATAATCTTCTAAAGCTTTTTCATCTGCTCTTCGAGCTCACTAATCTTTAGATCCACATTCTTTGATCCTGAGGTTGAAGTAACCTCCTTCGCTGAGGAAGCTGGAGCAAATCTCTAATTGTGGAAGGGCTTCCTCGGCTTCCACTTTCCAGCATCTCTGTTCACAAAGAATGCTAGATCCTCCGGGGGTACAACATTTGATGACGAAGTTTGCGCAGCAGCTGCTACGTTCTTCTTTGACTGCTGTATTATAAATTCATGAGCTTTGAGTTCAGCAAATACCTCAGATGTAGACATCTTTTTGAGGTCCTTTTCGCTCAAGCCAATCACTCCTTGGAAACAGCTTGGAAATAATCTTGTTATTCATTTCGCCATTGTCGTACATCTTTTCCAAGTTTCGGAGTTCTCCAATGATGGTGTTGAATATCTCTTCCATTGCTTGAATAGATTCACCTGCAATCATAGAGAAAGATTCATACTTATCTACAACTACCTGGAGTTTATTGCGTTTCATTTGGTCTGTCTCCTGAGAGGATTCGCAGACATATTCCCACATTTCCTTAGTTGTATCAAAGTCCAGAGCCTTGTATGCCATCAACGGAGGCAAACTGTCAAGTATAAGCTTATTTGCTAAATATTCTAGCTGGGCTCTTTTCTTGTCTTCCACTGTCCACTCGTTGAAATTCTTTCCGACCATTTGTGGTGGTGGTGGCTGCTCCGCAGCAACTGGACCTACGAAAATATTAGGCTTCATGATCTTGATGGGTCCTTTGTTGAGAACGTCCACAATCTCTGGATGTATGCTTTGGAGCTAGATGGTGGCCATCTTCTGCCATGAGTTGAACTTCTCTTTGTTGTACTTGGGAAGAGTATGGTTCATCTTGGCAAGATTGATGTACCTGAGCTAAACAATAGAACAATAAAACAGTAAATAAGAATACAAGATTTATAGTGGTTCGATCTACAAGATCTACGTCCACTCCTCAGCCGTATCGCTGAGAATTTCACTAAAAAGATATTTGAAGTACAAGGAATTGCCGAACACTTGTAGCAGGCGGTGAGCTTTCGAGCTGGCCACTACAAAGCTATCCTCCGTTACTTCGATCTCTTCGGTTGGCAGCTGCAGAGAAGTCAAGGGCACACCTTTGTAAATCTCCTCCTTGCTGCAATGGAAGCTTTAGAGTTCCTTCCCGAACTTTTCTGGGGTTTTTGGCAACAGCCCGTGGTAGTCAATCTCTTTTCAGAGATGTGACTGCTGGATGCTTTCTAGGATGGAAGGTATCCCAATTATTGATCCTTGAATGAAGTCAAAGTATTTCTTCAATGAAGTGTCAGATATTCAATGTAGGGGACACTACGGTTGGGAGCTTAGAGAATCATCTTGTCTCTTTAATGAGCTCCAACTAACTACTTTCTCACTTTGCTTCGCTTTGTCTAAGGATTCGCTTAAGTGTTTGTAAAGGTAGTGAAAGCAGTAGTCGTCTCTATGTTTGGACTTGTCTTTTATACCTGGAGATTCAAACTTTGAATCTTCATACCCATTAGACACAATGGTCTTCTCCGTCCAAAAGAGTTACTTGCTTTTTCTTCCTTTTCGGCGTGGTACAGTGCCTTTTTACCTAATTCGGGTAAGGCTTTTGTTCGTTGTTGTACCTTCTGTCAGAACGGGTGTCTTTAGCAAGTGTTTGCTAGGTTTCTTTGCTTAGCATTCTATCGGAGAATGCTGGAAACCTTCTGCTAAGCCTTTTGATTGTTGAGCTCTTCTTAGCAATCTGCTAAGTACTAGCGAATGCTGACTCCTTCAGCATTCTGTTATCACTTGATATCTTGTCTTTTGATTGCTATAGCTTGTAGCAATCTCCTGACTAAGCAGTGAATGCTAACACCTTTAGCATTCTGCTAGATCTTTACTGGTGACTGCTGAGTAAATACTCCTAGCAGTTTCTCCTTTACTTTAGCTATCATCTTTTTAGCATTTGTCTGCTATCTCCTTAGCAGTCTCTTCTGTTCAGCATATGATTGCTAGCACCTTAGCAACCATTCTTCTAGCACTTGACTACTTTCATCTTTAGCAGTCATCCTTATCTGCTGACTTTTCTACTAGCTACCATCTGCTGAGAATACTTCTAGCATTCTAATCTATTACAACTCTATATTTTTCCTAAACAGGACATTACACGTGAGTTACTAGACTATGCTAGTCTTCAGCAATGATCCACCAAACTACTAAGGCCTTGATAAAACAAAACCTTTTACAATTTTGATCTAAGGGAAAATTACAACATAATTCCCAACACCTATCCACTACTTGAGTTGATACTTCAGCTTGCACAAGTGGTACCATCTGATCCATCCAGTCATCTGCCCATTACTCTTTACTTTGCCTGTAGTTAAGACCCATCCTTGCCATCGTGAGCGCGCGGTCTTCGTAATGTAGTTCGTGAGTTGCATAGTCGAAATACGTCCACCTTTTGAACTCTATCTGCAGTCAATTTAGATCAGAAGACCCATCCAATATTTCCACAGGATATGTGTTCTCAACCACAGCAAGAACCCGAGCTTCAATGAAGACACGAATGTCCTTTGCCCATGAGATGAGATCATCATTCTTCTCATCCCCCAACATGACAAGAGGACACCACTTAGCAATCCTCTTAGCTTTGAATTTTCTGCCAGATGGTCCTTCCAAGGGTACTCTTAACATTTCTCCTCTTAAAATAGATTCACCATCTGCAAGCAAAAGGCTCCCCTTCGTAGCATTTGCATTTCCTGCAGTCCCCTCATCATTAGTACAAGGAATGTCACTGAATGATATACCTAAAACTTTTGGGGATGTGGAAATCGGAATTTGCCTCTGCCGTAACCTCTCGATGGTCTTCTCCATCACATAGCTAGTTTCAGCTCCCAATTTCCATTCTGGAACAATAGATGGTTCGATTCCCAAGGCACAAAGAAATTTCTCGTTGTGTGCCCGTACACTTGTAGTGACGTTGGCTAGATGCCTTGCTCGAGTCTCAACATCCATAGTGATAGCAACTTTCTTTTTGGTGATGTTCTTGTTAGCAAAATTCGTTTAAGCATCTTTCTCCTCTGTTGTGGTAGTGGGTTGCTGATCCGCTGTTTGCTTGCCTACCTCAAGGTCTGCTGACTCTCCATTTTCATGCATCTTAATGTCAGCATTCTCTGTCTCTGCTGCTTCATCACTTTCCTTTCTAGCAGGGTTCTGGCTATCTTCCTTCACCAATTCTTTTTCAACAATAACCAACTGACTTTCTCCTTGCTCGTTTAGTGGTTCATCTCCAAACACTGTGGCAGCTACAAGACTGCTACCTCCTTGCTCAGTAGTCTGTAGAACCAAATCTCCTTGGTTATCATCAACATTATTAGCAGCATCACCTCTTCCCCCTTGCGTTGTGATGTGTTGTTCATGCAGGATTGAAGAATTCATTTATCCTTGCGTAGGAATCTTCTTCCCAAAGGCTCCTCAAATCTCCGAGGCCCCACATCCTGTAAATCCCGGACCACTCCTTGCCTTTTCATTTTGTTGAAATAAACATCTGATAGAGCATTGTGATTTACAACTGTTTCCTCAGCATAAAAAAACTTGGTTTTACCTTTGGCGATCCGTATTTTCTTGACGTCCTCCTTGGTGATGCATCCAGGTTCTTCTCCGGCCATGATCTTAGCATTCCGCTCTTCATATGCTGCCTTGACTTGCTTGAAGTTGGCATCCCTTTGATCTAAGAGCATCTTTAGATGAGCCTTTTCAAATTCCTTTTGCGGTCTTGCCTTCTTCAGTGTTTTCGCCTGTTTGCTTTTCTGTCATGCCTCTCTCTCTTCGGTAGTGAAATCCAATTTCCTCTTCGTTTCTTTGGAGGCTTTTGGAATAGGGATCTCTTCTGTAGAGTTGGCAATATCAGGGATTGGTAGAGAAGTCTCTACCACCAGAACAATAACATGAGTTGTTGTACTTTGAAAGCGATCATGCTTTCATTTCTTTGCTGTTTTCTCTTCAGCATATACTCTTTCTCTGCTAAGGGATTCATTGAGAACGCCTCTTCTTTGCAACAATTTGCACAGGTGGTTGAGTGGGTTCCAGCTGAGCGATGTCAAGCAAGTTCTCATATTCTTGGAACAGGGCTTCCTGTTCGGCTTTCCTTCTCTCCTCCTCAATTTCCTCCGTAGTGAGTGGAACAGCAGTTGACAGGATAGCATGTCCTTGGTGGGGGTCCTCTTCGTCAGAAACTGGTTCATCGGAGTTGATATTGCTCTGTCCTTTTGAAATTATTAGCTCTTTATAGTTCTTTGGCGGTTGTTGTTTCCTGGTTGGCGGTATGTAGTCGGAATGCAGCAAATCTTCACCACGATAGTGCTTTCCTTTAGGTATGATTCCCTCAAGAAAATGACTGATCTTGAGCCCGAACCCCACATCCTGTGTGAATGTATGATCTTTCTTAATGTTCTTGTTATTGTATACGTGCGCTAGCCATTTGGTGTAGATGAATCTTGTCAGATTCCCTCGATCTTGATCTTCAATTGCCATCATAACAGCAAACTTCTTCGTACTGAGTTCTGAAAGTGAACCAACCTCACCTACTAGCATCCTTATCACTATCTGAGCTAGGCTCTTCATTGGTTCTTCAAGTGATCGCAGGGGTGCAGCTACCTTCCACGATTTTGTGAAGGTGTCTATTTTCCACCTTCGCCAGCATTTCTACATCTCAGCTTCGTCACTGACCTTGTAGTTGGCTACATCCTCTTCTTCTGCTCACAATCCGTACTTCTGTGCTAATACTTTTGGGTTCACAACAATCTTCATGCCCAAAACACTTGTAGTGAAAAATTTTTAACTTTTACCAACCACTACACGAGTGAAGAATTCTGCAACTATATGTGGCTGATATTTTAGTGGTTCTGCAAAAAGGTACTTCAAAAGATTTTCGCGATCTATATTGCCAATGAGATTTTTGTAGTAGTACTTCCTGAAAAACGGCTTGTAGAGTATTTTGTCTTTCTTCACTTGAGTCGCCTTCTTCTGTGCATAAGTGAGTTCACCTGGTGCCTTACCATGACTAATGGCAGCCAGACGATAGTAAGAGTTTGACTCATCAATCTGCTCTATTTTGAAGATACCTGTGAAAGTGGGTAAGAATTGTTCAGGTTCTTCGGGTATGGTTGGTCTCCTGGATGATTTAGCAGGGGGACTGGCACGGTTGGATGATTCTACCATTGATGCTTCTTTAGAGAACTCAAAGAGGTGTAGAGTAGAAGTAATTTCAAAATCAAAAGTATTGAGAGTACTTAGGGTATAGAATTTCCAAACCAAACTTCCTTGATATGATTGCATGTAACCGGCTTTTATGTGAGCGGTTGGATCTCTTCTTATGATCTGGATGAATCAACGGTTGGGAAGTTGGCGACGGTTCACCTTATGTCCCATGTTGTTGGAAACTTATGCGTGGCTGACGTGTCCTCTAGGTATTTGTCACCGCCCTGAGCTAGAGTCGCCTTTTCAATTAATGTGGACTCTGCTGCTTCTCCATCATTTAGATAATCCCGCCTTTCGAGAGATTTGAAATGATTATCTCTCCTTGATTTGCTGGTTCACCTGCAAAAATGCATTTGCTAGGAATAGTACATCCAGTAATTTAGAAAGGCCTATGCTGAGAGCTTGGACTCAACATTCGATCATTTGATGTACCCTTTAATTATTTTGATACTTTAGATCACACGGTTTGTTGAGAGCTTGGACTCGGCATTGACCATATATTCTAATGTGATCTTAGTATTCCTTGAACCTTCCTTGTTTATTTACTGAGAGCTTGGACTCAGCATTCGACTTGATTCTTTGAAGATATTCTTATTCCGTAGACACTACTTGCTGAGAGCTGGGACTCAGCTATTGATAGCAGTGTGCCAAGATGAGGCATCTACAGGTTGGAGGACATCGATGAGTCAATTCCGTACTACCGGCCAATCTCCATAAGCCACGGAAAGCTATCTGGTGAACTTACAAATGATCAGAGAAGGGCCACTCAAGTCAAAAAAGACAACATACTGTACGAGCCACTATTCCGGAAGCACTGGTGTGAAGACCTCATTGGTAAACTCGACCGAGAGAACCTATTGAGATACTTATTTGCATAGCCGAAGAAATTTCGACCACACATAGTTGCAGAATTCTTCGCACAAGCAATTGTTGATAAAGAAGAAAAATCCTTCACCACAAGTGTTATGGGTATCAAAATCACTATAAGCCCAGAAGTTTTGGAGAAGACGTACGGACTCCGCAACGATGGTGAAGATGTAGTCAACTACAAAATCAACGATGAAGCTGAAATGAAGAAGAGATGGCTGAGATGGAAGTCAGATTCATATACCGATGCATGGAAAGTAGCAGCACCTCTAAAATCTTTAGCAGAACCGATGAGGAGTTCATCACAAGTAGTCATAAGGATGCTGGTGGGCGAAGTAGGCTCACTTTTTTAGTTAAATGCTAAGAAGTTTGTTGTTATGATGGCCATTGAAGATCAAGTGCGTGGAAAGTGGGCAAAGTTCATGTACACCAAATGGCTAGCACATGTCTACAAGAACAAGAGTATGAAGAAGGATCACACATTCTCTCAAGATGTGGGCTTTGGATTGAAGATAAGCCACTTTCTGGAAGGGATTGTACCGGAAGGAAAACGCTGCCGAGGTGAAGAATTGATCTACTCCAACTACATATCGCCAACCCGAAAGCAACAACCGCCGAAGAATATCAGGGAACCATTGATACCGAAAGGGAAGAGCAACATCAACTCTAACGAGGCATGCCGGATGAAGAGGAACCATACCAAGGGAATATGGTTTTACCTACTGCTGCTCCGCTTACTATCGAGGAACTTGAAGAACAACAACGCAAAGCACAACAGGATGTTCTGCTCACTGAACTTGACAGTTTTGTTGATACTTCATCACAAGCAACTGGTCAACCCTCAGATCCAACCAAATTTAAGAGGAGGCGACCATAGAGGAGTCCTCAACAAAAGAAAGGGAAACCAGCGAGTGGTGATGAGAACGTCAAGAAGAGGGGCAAGCAAAGAGGACTTTCAAGTAACACTCTTCAAATCAATGTACCTGAGGTAGATATCTCTCTACCATCTTCAGATGTTGTTAAGGACATGGCGACAAATTCCACAGAAGCTAATACAAAGAGACGGCTTGAATTTTCCAATGAGGGAGAATCTCGGAATAAAAGGTGATAAAGGAAAGCGCTCCAGAGAGCACAAGAAGAAAGATACTATGCCAAGTTCAAACTTGAGATGACTTGTAGAAAGGGATTGAAGATATGCAGAAGTCATGGCTAGTTATGCCGATCGAAACGCCAAGATTCAAGCTGGAGAACAAACAGGTCGCATTACTCAAAAGGATGTTGAGAAAATGCAAGCCGACAAAGGAAAAAGCAAGGTCATGTTCACTTAAGATGTGGAAGCGATTGCTGAAACAACACATTATCGACCCGCCACCGATCTAGGGAGAAGCGTAAGTGCTGAAGAAATTTCCAGACAAAGTGTCCTGTAGGCTGCTGAGACAGAAGGTAGCAGTCCTGTCGTTGAAAAGGAAAGTGAACAAGCACAATTGACTGTGCAAGGAGAAAGCTGATTTGTGACAATCATGGCAGAAGCCGATCTGGAAACAACAAACCAGATCCCAGCCATCAATTCAGGAAATCAGGAAGCAGAGCCGAGGAATGCAGATCCAGAGACAGTCATGCCAGAAGATGCCCAGCAGATTACCACAGTAGATGAAGGAGGAACTGCTAAAGCAAATACCTCACTAGATGGTGAGACAAGAGCACAACTACAAGCAGAGTTCACAGCTAGTGTGCCAGCTCAGAATGAGCAATATTTACGATGATTAGGTATTGAACCTTATATCGTTCCATGATGGAATATAGAAGCAAATACCACAAGAGTGCTCGAAAGAACTATAGAAGACATCTGGCAACGACGCATTCCAGTTCCCAGCTCTCCAGAAGTTTCAGGTATATCCTTCAGTGATATTCCCAGCTCTGTTGATGAAGAAGATGTAGGGACTGTCACAGATGGAGAATCCATATTCAGAGAAGAAACTCTTAGAGTGCCCATGGAAGGACCACTCGACATAAACTACAAAGCGAAACGGATTGCACAATGGTGTCCTCCTAGCCTTTAAGATGAGGATAACGAGGATCTCATCTCCTGGGCACGAGACATCAGTATCTTCATAGAGACTCAAGCTGCTGTTGATGTTAATGACTCATATCCTGCTGAACTCCAAGGAGAAACGTCCGATCAAGAATGGTTGAGAATTGAGTTCAAGAGATGGCGATTCTTTGACTATGCCACTCATGAATTACATTATGAGAATTGCTCAATCATGATGTCAAGGATGGGTCTTAACTACTGGAGGAGTGAAGAAGAATGGGCTGACGATTGGATGGACCAGACATCCAAGAGACAGTATACGGAGAAGCAAGTTGCTGCGAGGTTACAGAAGATCAAGGCTTACAGAGCAGCCACCGGCGATTGATCTTTGCCACCCTCTGCATATGCCATAGAAGACTCTCCACCATTCACTCAGAATTTCAAATCTCCTGCCACCAGACGTCAAATGGCCGCTGCTGAAGAACTAAAGAAGAAGTTAGCAGAAGAGCAAGCTGAAAGAAAGAAAGAGGAAAATAGGATGAAGATGTTGGAATTTAATGAGAAATTTCTGAACCAATTTGCTAACAAGCCCTTCAGAGTACAAGACTCAAGGTCATTCGAACAACATCCTACTGCAGAAGAAGAAGGAAGGGAAACTGCACACTCTGAAATGGCCCAGGCTGATCAAACACCACCTCAACCACAAGATTGGCAACCACAGCTCTCATGTCTACCAACCAAAATCAAATTGTACCTGCTGAGGACTCTACACTCATGGCGATTGAGCCTGTGAACACCATCACCTATCAGAGAGATCTCCAGCACTATATTCATACCATGGTGGAACAGATTATCGGAGAGCAAATGATTCCAATCATGAACAAGCACATTTCTACCAAAGTATATGAAGCCAAAGACGAGATTCTTGCCATCCAACTAGACAACTTTGAAACCTTCTCCACTGGAATTTTTGTTGCGATCAAAGAGGGGGAAGAGAAGAGGTTAGCTGAAGAAGCAGAAAGGAGAATGGAGCAAGAAGAAAAAATTCATCGATTGGAAGCAAGAAGACTACAAGAAGAAGAGCTAAGGAGACAATGTGAAGCGGAAGAGAGAGAAGAACAAAGAAGGATTGAAGAGAAGGAAAGAATGAGAAGCTCTCGTGGACAACTTCATGAAGAAGACAACAGAGACTCTCAGCAAATGAAGAAGCCCACCGCAGGTTCCTCAAGTGCCAAGAATGCTGCTGATTCAGACTCTTCAACAACTAAGAAGTAATATCTCTCCAAACTCTACATCTCCTAGCTACTTGAACAATCTTTCCAATTTGGGATATTGGACTGTACTAAAAAGTATGATTATCAATAAAAACTAACCCAGGTTGAAGACAACATCTAATTGTCCAACGTTGATCTAAGTGAATTAGCTAAAATTACACATTTGGTGTAATTAGCAAACTGCGTGGACTGTGATGTGTGCGATATGTTCCTGCGATTTCTTGATGATATTATGCGTGAATATGCTAGGTACTTACCTGACAATATGACCTTGAAGCTATTTACCTAATTGACTTGTTTAATCGAGCAAAACCCTTGATATGTTAAGGGGAAATTGATGGGTTTATATACTGAAAGCATTATGATTGGTATATTATGTACAAGGTCAATTGGTTAATATACTGGGAATCATAAATGACGTATGTTCATCTCCTGTCTAAATTAACAAACATGTGTCGCAAACACAATTATCCTCTTATCTCGTCGATTGGGAGATCATACGGTGTGTAGTAGATCACGGAAGATCGTATGGATCGTTTGACCTAGCGAGATATAAAAGGTTATCACAGCTGAGACAGTTCCAGGATAAACTGTCGGTGTAGGCTGCAGCATACGCGGTAATAAGCATCTTATCTTGGATGGCTTGGTATGGTGGTGTGGGGCACACATTGATAAGGACCTAAGTCGAGATCGATTCTTTTATCTGATATTAAAAGAATCTAGATCTCTATGGCATGATGAGATCCTAAGCCTATATGAAGGTACAGAAGTATATGCAGATTGTGTATTACTTTGAGTTGCAGTGAAAGGCTCTGGTTGAGCTTGTATATCTGTATCTTGGGTAATAGAAGTTTGTGTATGACTGTCTGGTACTGGAACTAGGTAACCACATCCAGTATAGGATGGTGACATTCCCTGAGCAGCTCAAAAGGTTCGTTATGCTAAAGTCCTGCAAGCTGATTAAGTTCAAGCATAAGTGAAAAGGTTTGAGTGGATTGACTCAGGAACATAAGATGTTAATTAATTAAATAGCTTGTCAGAGCTTAAATTAATTAACGAATGTCTGTAACCTTAAATGTGGGGATATACCGAGCCCATGCAACCCGTACCTCAAAACGTGGTAGCAAATAGGTAGGATAGTATTGATTCTCTGGTGGAATGAATCAATATTAATTAATTAATTATATTCTGGGTTGAATATGGGAATTAATTAATTGATAGGCCTTATTTGCTATTTGCATTCTGGTCCTTGGTCTGGCCCATGAAACTCAGGCCCAATAGAAGTCCAGTATTTTCCTATAAATAGGCCTCATTTCCTCATATCTCAACACACCACAAGATCATAAGTTGCACACATCAAAACAGAATTTGGGAGCTGTGGTGATCGACTAGATCTGAGAAACGAGTTGGAAATTATGCTTCTCAACCGGGCAAGGAATCTAAAGGGAATCTTCACCAGATATTCAGATTGAGTTGGGATACAGATCAGGAGGATTATCTTCTTTCTTCTCTCTCCTTCTTGTTTTCGAAAATTACATAGTAATTTTCATAGATTTATTTCCTCAATCTGTTAGGAATTAAATCTTTGTGCGTGGAAAA
Source organism: Plectranthus barbatus (assembly GCA_026898455.1). Taxonomy (NCBI): domain Eukaryota; kingdom Viridiplantae; phylum Streptophyta; class Magnoliopsida; order Lamiales; family Lamiaceae; genus Plectranthus; species Plectranthus barbatus. Next base: position 219,054 of record JAPKLW010000554.1, on the reverse strand, counting down.
GATCAAGAGGAATCTCCGCGCATTCGTTCTTCAGGGTTTCGCAATCCAGGAATTCCGCATAAACATTCTTTATGCATAATCAATAGGAGCATGCTAGGAATAATCATAGGCATAGCAATTTATTTTTTACATTCCAATTAAAGATCCGGGCAAACGGACTTCGTAATTTAGTTCACAAATCCCTTCAATTGGTATCAGAGTGAGGTTCATTAATTGGCTCTATCGGAAAAAATAATATTGCCTATGATTTGCATGATTATTATTATTGATTGAATGCTATGAATGGTTTTTGGATTGTATATTATTTTTTCGTCCTCGTGGTTCTCGGGTTAATCCGCCCCTTTATAAGGATTCCTTTTTCACCCACGAGATAAATCCATGGTTAGATTTAGATTTTTTAAAATGTAATTAGGTTTATTCAATGTAATCTTTTATTTTAAAAAATAAATCTGTAAAATGGAGTACGAAGAACACGAAAAACGAAGAACACAAAGAACGAAGCACTGCGCAAGAACGCACGATGGTGCCGGCATGGCAGCACGCAATGCACGGCAGTTGGCGAAGGCAGGCACGGCGGGATGGTGCGCGGTAGGCGACGACCGACGGCAGCGGCGGCACGAGCGTGCGAAACCCTAGGGTTTCAGCACGCCGCACGCGCGCACACACGCACGACAATGGCCGCACCGCCACAGGCGGCCAGGAGGAGGAGCGGAAGCCCTGGGCCGGTGACGCGAGGGCGGCGGCAAGGAGGCCGGGACGGCGGCATGCAGCGGCCGGGGCTCGAGGCACCCGCACGCGCGGCAGACCTGTGCAGCCCTGCGTGCAGATCCTGCGGCGCTCTCCCCCCCTTCGGACGGCATCAGGCAGGGCAAGACGGTGACGGCCGGATCGCGGGCTGGGGACGGCAGCGGAGGGATGGACGTGCAAATCGGGGCACAGCAAACCCTAGGGTTCGCGCACGGTTCATGCGAGCCTCCGGTCTCGTTTCTTGCATAATTCCGGTGAGTCACGGAGGCCGACGGTGGAGAAGATGGTGCATGGTGGTTCGGGCGATGGTCGGGGCAAGTCAGGGCGGCGCCATACGTAACGGGCAATGACCGAAGGAGGCGGGATCACGGGCTGCAACCATGCACGTACGTGCATGGCAACTGTGCGATGCCAGGAGACCTCGCGGTGGCGGCGAGTCGCCGGCGGCGGTGGTTCGCCGGTGGGGGCTCGTCGGGCCAAATTCTCGTGGGCTATTGGGCTTGCAATGTGTGCCTAGGCTTGCAATTTGGTTAACTGGCCCAGTTTTCCAGTTTTCTGATAAATCAAATCTTGGAGGCCCAGATTCAGAAAATAAAATCAGATCACAATCCAAGTAGTGGGAGCCCAGTCAAAGATCTGTAAAAATAATTCTAGCGTGTAATAGTTAGAATTATTATTTATTTATCATGGGGGCCACGAGGACATTTTTTATTTGTTTTATTATTTGTCTTCGCATGATATATGTGTTTATATTAATTGCGCACCATATAAGCATGTTGTAGATCATAGGAGCACGTTTACTTCTTTTATTTACAGCTTTAAAGCATGCTATGTGATTTATTTTGTGTAATTAATTATAACTATAAATTTGGGGTTCATGCTATGCATGATAGAATTTTAGCAATATTATAATTATGGCTACATAAAATAATCTGTGCAATTGAACCTTATGAATTTAAAAATTACTAAGCTCATAATTTTGTAAGACCTCCACAAAGTGATCCTTTATTAGAAGTGGGTAATTTATTAGGTAAACGTCTACGTGTGTAGCTTACTTAATTTATTATTCATAAGTTCTAATAGATAGGATTTCTTAAACAAACATTTATTTCATGTGAGAAGTGGGAGTTCATGCGTAAACGTCTACATGTGTAGCTTGCGTATTGAATTTTCATAAGTTCTCTAGGGATTGAATTAAATGAGACAGCCTTATTATAGGGATCAGGTGTGTTGTAGTAGATTCTTATATGGGAGGGTTGGCTTTGGTGGTAAGCTAGCTTAGATGTTATCCAGAGTATAACTCATTTGTGATGTCCTTGCTCTGTAGGATAATATGGTCTTAAGTTAGTCTCCAATTATTAATTCCATTTATCTAATGAACCCGGGCATGGATTAGAATTAAAGGACTGGAATTGAAAGATGCAGTCTGGTTAAATCCTTGTGTCATTTACTGCTTTGCTACGCTATTTAGTTCGTTGGTTAAATCATTTGAAACTCAACACACTAAGTGTTGTAGTATAAACTGGAATCTATCTAACAATTACACGAGCTAAAACATTTAGATAAAAACTTGCTAAGTCGAGACCTTAGCAAAACACGTTCAAGATAAACATTTTCTGCTGCAAATATCATAACTCTGATCGGGGACCAACACATACCAACTACACACCGAACCTCCAACCAACTTTTGAATGTATCGTATAACAGGATTTCTAATCGCGATGCCCTACAAGAATTAATATTAAACGACCTCTCAAATCTCACACCAGAAATAGACTCCAAAGATTCACCAAGATTAAACTCATCAGGCACAAACATGGAATCAACATCACAACAAAAAATCACATAAAGCTCATTCCTATGTAAAAGGAATTCTTTACCTCGCACCTTGAATTTCATCGATAGAGGATTGCTGTTAGGACTCTTCATTACCATCATAGAGGCCAAAAAATCCTTTTTCAACTCCATGTAGGCTGGCCAACTTCCCGTTAAAAGCTTCTTCATCGAATGCCAGCGAGGAGACTGATGGGTTTTGTATACTGAAAGCATTTATTATAATGAGTATACAATAATTTATTTCTCCTATCTGTCAAACAAACTTACATGTATGTAACAATGGTATCCTCTTATCTCACATATAGGGACGATCATACAAGGTGTAGTAGATCACGGAAGACAGTATGATCACTTGACCTAGTGAGACATTAACCTGATCCCAGCCGAGACAGCGTATGAGGATATGTTTGTCCGGATCGCTGCGGCATTGTCGGAATAAGTAGTCTGTCTTGGTTATTTGACATGCTGGTACGCAAGGGTGGCGTATTGATGGACCGCAGTGAGATGTATTCGACTGTCTGACATCAGCGAATACAAGATCTCGTTCTTGATTGAGTCCAAACTCTAATGAAGGTTCAGGGTTTGCACGGATTGACTGTTGTTTTGACGTGCCATGGTGGAGAGCCTAAGTAACGTGCTCGTATATCCGCATCTTGGGTAACAGCAGTTCGTGTAGTACTGCCTGAGACTGGGTTTAGGTAACCATATCCGAGTAATAGGATGGGGACATTCCCTGAGGAGCTCAATGACATTCATCGTGCCAAAGTCCTGCAGGCTGATTAAGTTCAGGCACGAGTTATAAAGATTGAGTGGTACTACTAAGGAATAATAAGTTATTAATTAATTGTATCTAGAGCTTGTCAGAAGCTCTGATTAATTAATGAATGTCTGGTAACCTTAAATATGGGGATTCTCAATTAATGCAGCCCGTTCTCATAACGTGGTAATAATGGGGTAGGTCAATATTAATTTTGTGGTGAAAAAGAATTAATATTAATTAATTAATTAATTATGTCCTGGGTTGTGGACATGGGAATTAATTAATTTATTGGCCCACTTTATTTTTTGCATTAGGTCTCAGGTCTGGCCCAATTACTTTTACTGTCCTGAGAGTCAGAGAGTCGTAGTTAGCACCAATGCTAAATTCTTGGAGGACGAGTATGTGAGTAATCACAAGTCAAGGAGTGATATCGTTCTTCAAGAAATTGAAAATGAGAATGCGATTCTGAGGGAAGGGGAACGTGTAGACGTGGGTGCACCTGTGAGAGGTTCAGCACCACAGGCACGTTCTTCAGTGCAAGGTGCAGAACCACAAGTTACTACACCTACTACTGACACGGCAACAATGTCCCGTCATAGTGGGAGAGTTATTTTCCAACCGAAAAGGTACATGTTCGTGGGTGAGTCTTCGGACATGAGCCCGGAAGACGGACATGAGGACTCTTACCCACTAACTTACAAAGAGGCAGTGCAAGACAAGGATGTTGACAAATGGCGTGTCACCATGGATTCCAAAATTGAATCCATAACTGCTATGGATGTATATCAGAAAACTAATTTGCCGGATGGCTTTAGGGCCATAGGGTGCAAATGGGTATACAAGAGAAAGAAAGGGGCGGATGGAGAAATCACGGCTTTTAAGGCCAGGCTGGTGGCAAAGGGTTATAGTCAGAAAGAGGGCATTGACTATGACGTAACCTTTTCACCCGTAGCCATGCTCAAATCCATCCGGATACTCCTTGCCATAGCTACGCATATGGACCTCGAGATCTGGCAGATGGATGTCAAAACCGCTTTTCTAAACGGTTACCTTGAAGAAGGTAGGGACATCTATATGCAGCAACATGAGTGCTACGTGTGCAAAGGCAAAGAACATCTTGTCTGGAAGTTTAAGAAGTCCTTGTACGAACTCAAGCAAGCTTTGAGGTCGTGGAACTTACGTTTCAACTATGTGATTAAATTCTATGGATTTGCACAGTTGGAAAATGAAAGTTGTGTATACTGACTTTGTGTCAGTGGGAGCGTGGTTTTCCTTGCACTATACGTTGATGACATACTCCTATTTGGAAACAACGAGGGAGTGATGTCGGAAATCAAGGGTTGGTTATCCGAACAGTTCCAAATGAAGGATTTGGGAGAAGCTGGCTACATCCTTGGGATTAAGGTCTTACGAGATCATAAGAGAAGGATGTTGAGCTTATCCCATGCATCCTATGTGGATACTGTGATAGCCCGGTTCAGCATGCAACTCGCCAAGAAAGGCTTGCTACCTTTCAGACATGGCGTTCGTCTTTCTAGTGGGCAGTGTCCTGAGACACAGCGGGAGAAAGATGGGATGAGTCTTGTACCATACGCTTCGGCGGTGGGTAGCCTCATGTATGCGATGTTGTGTACCAGGCCAGATATCTGTTATGTCGTTGGCATGGTAGCAAGATATCAGTCTAACCCTGGACAGGCGCATTGGGCTGCGGTAAAGCACATCCTCAAGTATTTGAAAAGAACTAAGAATTACTGCCTAGTTTATCAAAGTGAGGATTTGTGTCTTGTGGGTTATACAAACTCGGATTTCCAAGGGGACCAGGATGAGAAGAAATCAACCTCGGGATATGTGTTTACCTTGGGAGGTGGAGCTGTATCTTGGAGGAGCTCAAAGCAGAAATGCATTGCTGACTCCACCATGGAGGCGGAATATGTCGCCGCCTCCGAAGCCTCGAAAAAGGGGGTATAGCTCAGGAACTACCTTTTAGAGTTGGGCGTGATTCCGAGTTTGCCGAGGAGCATCACAATTTATTGTGATAACTCTGGTGTAGTGGTGAACTCAAAGGAACCGCGGTCTCACAGGGCATGCAAACACATAGAGAGGAAGTACCATATCATACAAGAAATCGTATCGAGGGGCAATGTGCTGATCAAGAAGATTGACACTAAGGACAACCTTGTTGATCCATTTACAAAGATCTTGCCGTAGAAAGTTTACGAAAGACATATTCATAAGCTGGGTCTGAGGTGGATACCGACCACTGATAGTGGTTAACGAGATAGCAAGCTATATAGACGCACTGTATACTCTGTAATAGCTTAGTTATGCTTTGAGTATAAATCGGAGATTGATGGGTTTTGTATACTGAAAGCATTTATTATAATGAGTATACAACGGTTTATTTCTCATATCTGTCAAACAAACTTACATGTATGTAACAATGGTATCCTCTTGTCTCACCGATAGGGACGATCATACGGCGTGTAGTAGATCGCGGAAGACAGTATGATCACTTGACCTAGTGAGACATAAACCTGATCACAGTCGAGACAGCGTATGAGGATATGTCTGTCCGGATGGCTGCGGCATTGTCGAAATAAGTAGTCTATCTTGGTTACTTGACATGCTGGTACGCAAGGGTGGCATATTGATGGACCGCAGTGAGATGTATTCGACTGTCTGACATCAGCGAATACAAGATCTCATTTTTGATTGAGTCCAAACCCTAACGAAGGTTCAGGGGTTTGCACGGATTGACTGTTGCTTTGACTTGCCACGGTGGAGAGCCTAAGTAACGTGCTCGTATATCCGCATCTTGGGTAACAGCAGTTCGTGTAGTTGATAAGTTAAGATTTTTACCAACTTATCTAGTTGTTCTTTGACTAATTGTGTGATGTTCAGATTGTTTTAGTGTCTTTTTCGAGCATTAATTGGCTTTTGGACTTGTAATGATGTGTTTGATGAATCATGCAGGTTTTTAGTCGAAAACAAAGAAGAGTCGGAATTCTAGTTTCAGGTCCACCTCGATCGACGGGGATGCCTCGTCGATCGACGAGGAAATTGGAGAGGGAGCGATCGACGAAGGAGAAGGAGAAGGTCGACGGAAGCAGCAAGGCCCACGTTCATCGACGCTATTCTCCCACGGTCGACGCGACTGCAGGATTCCTAATCTGAGTCTGCTTTGAAGATAAAGACATATCTAATTCTAGATAATGTTTGATACATCTTTCACTATTATAAATAGCCATGTATAAATTCGTTTTTTAAGGTGGAAATCATTAGAGCAATTAAGAGATTTTAGCATTGAAGATATTTTAGAGATTTCCAAGGTTTTTAGAGTTTATGTTTGAAGACAGAGTTTTGTGGGAAGATATTCAGACCCAAGTTTTTATGCAATTCAGGTTTTATTTTTCTATGATGAATATTACTCTGAATATGTGTAACTAATCTCTTTCTCAGATTCTAGGGTTTCGGACTATCAATGTATGCCTGTTTTGAATAATTGAATTATTTTCCCTTTCCCTTCGTAGTTTGTTAAATCTGAGTTTAATTCATAATCTTGAGTTTGTTGGCCACATCTTAGGATTAACTAGTTGATTACTTGAGACGTAACTGTAATAGTTTTCAATGGAAAGAGATTTTCACAATATAATCCGATTTCTTGTCGTAACTGAAGGAGATTGATTGTAGGGATAAATCTGTAGATCTTTGGAGTTAGTTAATTTATCTTGAGACCGAGCGGAGATTGGTAATTAATTAATCTACTTTATGAATTGTCCAACAAAGAAGTTCATAATACCTTTCTGATGTTTCACTACGAAGAGGAATTAAATTGGAAAATTATCAATTCATTCATCTATGTCATACTTGATAGGTAGATGTCCCTGGAATCTGCACTTCCCATAATCGTTTTCATCAAAAGCCAATTTAGTTTTCTGTCTAAATTTTAATTAGCAAGTATTGAGATTTTCAAAATATCCACAACCCAAAATTTCATTTTCCCTAACCAGAGTTTTGAGAACTAATGTATTAGTACTTAGGATTTTTCGTTACTTCATTCCCCTGGGATTCGATAATTGTATTTGCCGCTATATTATTAGCTTTGCTAAGTCGATTGTTGAATAATTTTGCGATCAAATTTTTGCGCCGTTGCCGGGGAAAGAATAGAACTAATCTTCCTATTAAAATTGTGATCAAAATATTGATTTAGGTTGTACTTTATGTATTTTTCTTTAAATTCTCGTATTTTTGTAATTCAGATCGATCGACGTGACACCCAAGTCGATCGATGCAGCTACGTCTTCCACGTCGATCGACTTTGATCTCCGTCGATCAACGCCGTAGTCCTATTTCAGAATTTCAGTTGTTAATTTCTGTGTGTTTTCGTTATATTTGCAGTCTTACCTCACTACCTCCTTTTGCTGTACAGGTAGTGCATGAGTACAAGAGCTAGAGGAAAGGACCCACTTTATTACTACACGGACATTGAAGCCACTTGCAGAAAGATTCGAAGGAATAAGCGTGCTCGGGAGAGCTCGAGTAATCAAGCAATGGAAGATAACGTACCACAGCCGATTGTTCAACCACCTCCGCCAATGCTAACTACAGAGGAGCAAGTTGTGCTTCTCTAAGAAGTTCAAGCTATGACGGCATAGATCCAACAGTTCAACCTGGAGAGAGACCTCGAGAGGAACAATCTGAATGGAAGGGATGTTCGCCATAACCCACTGTTTGATGACAATCCCGATAATGGAGAGGATGATGACCTGAATCTGCCAGAGGAATCTGACGATGAGGAAGAAGAGGAGGCCATGCAGAACCGATATAAACCTCGATACAAGGAGACAGACTTCAGGATTGGCATCAATGCCAACAATTTTGAGCTGAAGACCGGATTGGTGCAAATGGTGCAACAAAATCAATTCGGAGGAAGAGCCACTGAGGATCCTTACGCACATCTGGATAAGTTCCTTATGCTCTGCAATACTGTCAAAATCGGAGGGGTCAGCAAGAGTGTCATCCGAATGCGTCTGTTCGCATTTTCTCTGAGGGATAAGGCACAGTCTTGGTTCACTGCACTGGACAAGGGAAGTATCAGCACATGGACTGAATTGAGGAATGAGTTTCTAGAAAACTTCTTCCCACCAAATGTCATCAGGCAGAGAAGGAAAGAAATCATCAGGTTCGCTCAAAGACCCGATGAGAGCTTCAGTGAAACGTGGGAGCGATTCAAAGAGCTATTGAGGTCTTGCCCCGGACATGGTTTTCTGCCAGGAGAACAAGCAGAAGCATTCTACGAGGGACTCAATGAGAAAACCGTCAAGTTGGTGGACACCACATTGGGAGACACCATCATGACGAAAAGCGGAAAGAAGGCCATGTAATTCTTCCAAAAAATGGCTAACAACACTCAACGGTGGTCCTCAAGTCGAACTCGACCTGTGAAAGCAATCGAAAAAGTGGTGGAGAAAGTTGTCGAACAACCTGATTTGGCAACCGAGCTGAAAAAGCTAAAGGAAGAGTTCGCTACACTGAAGCAAGAGAAAACAGTTGCTGCAGTTGAGACAGTGCAAGCTCCACCTGAGGGGGATGGTGCCGAGGTAAACTTCATCCAAAGGGGCGGTTATCAAAACAACTACCGAGGAGGATATCAGCAACACAACCAGCACCATAACCAGCCCTATAATTATAATCATGCGAGGAATCACCCTAGATTTTCTTACGCAAACCCTCAAGCCGCGGAGCAGCCACCACCGGGATTTGCCATACAAGATGGGGCAGTTGTGGAGAAGAAGAAGCCAAATCTCGAGGATATTTTGGCTAAATTCATGGAAGGCTCCACTGATATGGTAGCCAAGCTAAAACAAGAAATCTCGGGTGTGAACACTAAGGTTGATCAGATGCAGAAGCATGTGCAGATCATTGAGAACTAAGTCAGCCAAATTGTCGATGCCCTTGGAACTAAACACAAGCCGGGACAGCTTCCGAGCAACACTCAGCTTCCGACGGAACGTCTTCATCGATCGACACCGATCTGGAAAAGCCAATTTCCAGCTCCGATCCACCACTTCTGGAACTCAAGACACTTCCGGCACATCTCAGGTACGCATTTCTGGGCTCTAATGACACTTACCCTGTTATTGTTTCTGCCTATCTTACACAAGGGGAGTTGGACAAACTACTGCGAGTTCTATGGAAATACAAATCTGCCATCGGATGGACATTAGGGGATATCAAGGGGATCAGCCCTTCGCTTTGCATGCACAAGATCATCCTTGAAGAGGATGCCATACCAAAGAGACAAGCACAGCGATGACTGAATCCCATCATGCAAGAAGCTGTAAAAAATGAGGTTCTCAAACTCCTAGACCATGGCATGATCTACCCAATTTCCGACAGCAAGTGGGTGAGCCCTACACAAGTAGTAGCCAAGAAAGGGGGGATGTGGATAGTAAAAAACGATGATGGAGATGAAGTTGCGACAAGACCGATCACGGGATGGCGATTTTGCATTGACTACCGAGCTTTAAACACCGCCACATGCAAAGATCACTTTCCTCTTCCCTTCATTGATCAAATGTTTGATAGATTATCCGGTTACCCTTTTTATTATTTTCTTGATGGTTACTCAGGGTACAACCAGATAGTTGTGGCACCTGAAGATCAACACAAGACGGCATTCACCTGTCCATACGGAGTATTCGCCTACAGACGGATGCCCTTTGGATTATGCAATGCACCGGCTACCTTACAGAGATGCATGATGGCAATCTTCCACGACTTGATCGAAGATGTCATGGAGGTATTTATGGATGATTTCTCAGTTTTTGGTAGCTCATACGATGTTTGTTTGCATAATCTGGCTACTGTACGTGAGAGATGCGCTGAGACAAACCTGTGCCTCAATTGGGAGAAATGCCACTTCATGGTGCGAGAGGGGATTGTGTTGGGTCATCGAGTATCAGCTGAAGGACTTGAAGTAGATCGAGCCAAAGTGATAGCCATTGAGAAGATGCCTCCGCCAACAAATGTCAAAGTAGTTCGAAGCTTCCTAGGCCACGCCGGATTCTATAGGAGGTTCATCAAAGACTTCTCAAAGATATCTCGGCCCTTGTGCAACCTGCTAGAGAAAGATGTTTCCTTCTTTTTTGATGAAGAGTGCTTGAAGGCATTTAAGAGATTGAAAGAGGCACTGGTAACTGCACCAGTCTTAACCCCGCCAGTCTTGACCGCGCCTGATTAGGATGAGCCTTTCACATTGATGTGCGACGCCAGCGACTATGCTGGTGGGGCAGTCTTGGGACAACTGAAAGGAAGGCTCTTACATGTGATTCACTACGCTAGCAAGAGCATGAATCCGGCGCAATGCAACTACACCACCACAGAGAAAGAGATGCTCGCGGTTGTGTATGCCTTTGACAAGTTCCGGCCTTATCTTATAGGGTCAAAGACAATTGTCTACACCGACCATGCAGCCATCAGATACTTGTTCGTAAAGCAAGATGCCAAGCCGAGACTGATCTAGTGGATATTGTTGCTGCAGGAGTTTAACTTGGAGATCAAGGACAGAAAGGGGAGCGAGAACGTGATTGCCGACCACTTGTCAAGACTCGAGCCACCGGTCGAAGGGGATGATCAGCAGATGATAATCAGAGAGACATACCCCGACGAACAGATCTACGCCATGAGGGATTTGAAAGAGATGTACGAGTCCAAAACTCCATGGTATGCAGATTTTGCCAACTACTTAGTTGGCGGTGTACTTCCTCCGGACTCTTCTCCATATGCAAAGAAGAAGTTTCTGCACGATGTCAGATTCTACTATTGGGAGGATCCATATATGTGGCATAGATGTGTTGATGGCATCATTCGCCGTTGTGTGCCCCAGTCCGAGTGGCAACAAATCTTCGAAGCCTGCCATTCATCTCCTAGTGGCGGCCATCATTCAGCCAACCGGACGGCATTCAAAATTCTCACCAGCGGGTTCTATTGGCCATCTACCTACGAGATCTGTCGTGGATGGATTACGAGTTGTGATCGCTGCCAAAGGACCGGCAACATCTCGCGGAGGGATGAGATGCCACAGACGCCGGTCATTGAAGTCGAGACCTTTGATGTCTGGGGGATCGACTTCATGGGACCCTTTCCGCCATCCCAAGGGTTCTCATACATTCTTCTGGCAGTGGACTACGTGTCACAATGGGTTGAGGTCGTTCCAACGGTCACAAACGACTCCAAAGTGGTCATCAAGTTCCTGCAAAAGCTCATTATGAGATTTAGGATGCCAAGAGCATTGGTAAGCGATGGGGGATCCCATTTCTGCAACAAATGGCTTGCCAATTTGCTTGCGAGGTACGGAGTCAAACACCGGGTCACCACTCCATACCATCCTCAAGGGAATGGGCTGACGGAGCTGTCCAACCGAGAAATCAAGCTAATCTTGGAGAAGACGGTGAAGCAAAGAAAGAATTGGGCGGAAATACTTGATGATGCATTATGGGCATACCGCATCGCCTACAAAACGCCCATTGGGACGTCACCGTATCAGCTGATTTTTGGGAAGTCATGTCACCTTCCTGTTGAGATGGAGCACAAGGCTTGGTGAGCAGTGAAAGAATTAAATTTGGATTGGAAGACAGCTGCAGAAGAGCGCGCCATAGCATTGAACGAGCTAGAAGATTTTTGGGATGAAGCTTATGAGAACAATGTCATCTACAAGAATCGAGTGAAGAGATTCCACGACAAGAGGATTCGCTCACATGTTTTCCATTCAGGTGACAAGGTTCTCCTCTTCAAATCCCGTCTTTGCTTCATGCTCGGAAAGCTGCAATCAAAGTGGGTCGGACCATACACCGTGATCTGTCAATTCGTGAACGGTGTAGTTGAATTAGCTGGCCAAGATGGGAAGAACTTCAAAGTGAACGGGCAGAACCTGAAACCGTACTACACCCCACTTCAAGTCGAAGCAGTGGAGAAGTACTACTTGAATCCCCCTTGAAACCACAGGTATTGTCGAGCTAGCGACATAAAACCAAGCACTGGTTGGGAGGTAACCCAACAGTTTACTGCTTTCTTTATTTCTGTTATTTTAAATTCAGTCGAGTCGAGTCATTTGAGTCTCGTTTTTCAGAAATTGTTTCGAATTTTGTCGGGTCCAGTCATCTGTCGGAACCACGTCGATCGCTGCATGTTGGCGTCAATCGACATATGTTTATGGGCCATGTTGATCGACGCCATTCCTCGTCGATTGACGAAAACAATTTGTCCACGTCGATTGACGGGGTGCCTCATCGATCGACGCAAACAATTCAGAAGCCAGATAGAGACGGGTTTAAAACCCAAAAACCCTCATTCTTTTCCTCACAAACACACACGCACGATTTTTTTCCTCTCCAAAAACCCACCTTGAATTTTTCTCTCCAAATTCATCGCTACAATCCATGGTATGTATCCTAAACCTCTCCTCTTCGATTATTTCATATGTTGTGAAGGATTTGAGCATGATTTTTGATGAAAATTGAACTTGGAACCCTTATTTCCATTCTTGCATTTTTGTCGATTTCGTTGCTATTCGTGATGATTATTCGATATGGTTAGTCGTTTTAGTCGATATACTTGCTTATCATGGATTTGTTGCTTTGATTTCATTGAATTTGACAAACGGAAGTTTGGGGGATAATTCTTGTTGGTGGTGTTACTCTTGTCCTGCTACTTTGGGGAAAAATTCTTTCAATTAAGGATGCAATATGCTAGGATAGAGTTTGAATTGCGTGAATGTCGAATCAATTTTGCATGGGTAGATACATTTTGGGGATAATTGCACATTTGGTTGTATCACTGTTTAGAAATTTTTGTGATGTTGTTGCTGAGCTTTGACATTTTTTCCTACTACCCTTGTAGTGCATCATGGATTTTCGACCCACCTTTGCTAACCTGGTATATGAGAGACGTTTCAGAAAACTCTTAAGCGACGATTTCACCGTCCGGCAGACACTCTACCATTGCCCGACGACAATGGAGAGGCTGGGAATTCAAGCTGATGTGAAGGCTCTCTTGGAGAGAGTGAATTGGAGTGCTTGGATGACAGCGAGGTGGCCAACATATCCGTCGCTTGTCCTAGAGTTTCTGGCCTCACTCTATGTCTCTGAGGTTCAGCCGGAGTCGAAGCCTACCACCATTGCCTTCCAGCTTTTGAACGAGCACTACGAGATACCAAGGGACAAGCTTGAAGAAATTTGGGGAGTCCGGAAAGGAGGAGTTAGCTTTCTTCCCCCGAGTTTTGACATTGCCCGATTCTGGAGCCAGATAGCAGTCGATGCTAGAGAGGACTTGCGGGAGTTTGACTAGGGGAATTTGAAGGCTTCCTCCATTGACAACCCAGTCTTCCGGTACCTTCAGAGGTGCATGGGGGTGTCGATCACTGGCCGACATGAAAGCGGCAAGGTGAGAGTGGGAGAGTTGTTTGCCCTCTACTGCATGCTGACGGGGGAGGAGTTCAGCTTTGCGGCGCTGGTAATAGATCATTGGAGGTATCAGATCAAAGCCTCCAAGGGCAACATTTGGAGCGGGGGATTGATCACCCCGATTGCAGAGTATGTGGGTATTGACTTGACCGAGATTGAGGCACTCGAGGACGACAACCGAGGACTCGGCACCGGGGCTCTGGTGAAGATGTTGATGCTTTCACCCCGGGAGTCAGGGTGGTCCCTGCGGATGTCCAATGGGGACAGGTTCCCACTTCCACATAGGGACCTCACTCACATCACTGATTATCACTTCCGTGATAATTTGTTGATGAGCACACCCGCCCATTTAAGGCTCATGGTCGAAGCACATGGAGGACCCGGTACTTCCAGAATTCGTCACCAATCGCTGACTCAGCCGGATCAGCGACCGCCGCAGACCCCCCCAGCCGAGCCCGAGGATAAGGAGCCAGAGGATGAGAGGCATGATGGAGGAGAAGAGCACATTCCGGATCAGACCGGTGGACATTTGTTCGGCCACTTTGCGGGAGAGTCTTCATCTTCCGGGGTGGATCTGGCGATGATCTACCAGTTCATCCAGCAGCAGGCTGCTTTGCATTCGGAGGAGCACACCAGGCAGGCAGAGTTTCGCCAGCACGTGACCACGAGGCTCAACACCATCGACATGCAGATGCAGCGCCTCCTCCTGAACACCGAGCCTGACTCCGTCTACTGCCGATGCTAGAGAGAGCGCCAGGACCTCCGGCGGCGACTACCCGTGTGGCCATCTCCCGATGTTGAGATGCAGGATCCTCCGGAGGAGGAATGAGGTACCGTTTCCTTTTTCCTTATCTAACTTTCAAACTTGTCCACTCCTTCGAGTGAAACAAGTTTGGGGGGATGAGGATCGGAAAAGGGAAACGTTTGTTTTTATTTATTTTCTGCTTTATTTTAATTTTCGTTGTTTTGTTGTTTTTCTTTCTTTTGTTTTTCGTTTTTATTTTTTCTGAACCATCACCATCCTTGTTCTTTTGCTTCAGTGTGAACAATTGCTCTCTGCAAGGCTTTTCACTCAAAATTAGTATTTTTGAACTCTTGATTTGTGGTACTTGTTCTGAATTGAATAGTCTTGAGCATTGTTTTAGGAGCTTTTGAACATAGGGCAGTCGGAACTACTGTTGATTATGTTGGTGTTGAAATTGATGACTTGTCTTTCCTTAAATAAGAATTGTTGATTGATAATCGAGACATTTGCTAATTAGAATGATAATCTGTGTGATAGAGTAGCCGATGATAGAAGCTGTTTTGCTTGATAAGTTGATCTTTGAAATATAAATTTTGCATGATAACTGTTCGGAATTGGGTAATTATTGAGGAGTAACGAAAATTTCTACCCTGTGAGAAATTTGTGCCATCTCTTCGTTTGATGAGTGACAAAGTTATTAGATTTGCTTCCTAGAATTTGACGAATTTCTCTCTTGAGGTTGCATTAGGTGTGGTAATAGGGTGAAAATGATTTTAGGCATGTTTTTTCGTAGCCCGTCTCCCATACACTAACCTTTAAATTCCACTTGTAGCCCCTTTGAGCCGTGAAAATTTTTCTTTCTTTGATTAGGAGGGTTGATGAACAAGAGATTGTGATTTATTGGGTGGTGTGAATTGTGGGATTGTGACATGAGGCTGTGTGCAAAAATAGGGGTTCCTATGGGTAAATTAGAAAAAAAAAGTGAAAAAAGAATGAAAAGATAAGAGAAAAAAAATGAGAAGAAAAATTCATATGTTGTAGTTCACAAAAGTCAAAATAAAGTTTAGGACCCTGAAAATTACAAAAGAGAAAGAACAAGATTGTGCATGAAAAAGAAAAAAATTTACGTGGTTATGATATGCTAAGGCCGTGAGTTCATTTGCAATATTCTAAGTCACTTAGCCAAAAATATCCCACCTTTTAGGTAAGCCACATTACAACCAAATAAAAACCTTTCTGATTCCCTGAAAAGCCACACTAACAAGCAGTGGAGAGATGAGAAATTTGTCAAACCTATGGTGAGGTAAACTAAAACTTTGAATGAGTGAATTTCAAGCCCTTTACTTGATTGAGCGATGAGTGCAAACACTGCCCTGTGAGGTTCCTCCTCGATAATTTAACAATGAGAATTTGTTTGGATTGCATGATTTATATAAATGAGTGATACTTAGATTGCACAAGAAGCTTGTGAGGCATTGCACACTTGTATCTGCATTTGATTGATTTCTTTTCTGTAAATTGATCGAGGACGATCAATGGTTTAAGTTAGGGGGAGTTGATAAGTTAGGATTTTTACCAACTTATCTAGTTGTTCTTTGACTAATTGTGTGATGTTCAGATTGTTTTAGTGTCTTTTTTGTGCATGAATTGGCTTTTGTACTTGTAATGTCGTGTTTGATGAATCATGCAGATTTTAGTCAAAAATAGAGAAGAGTCGGATTTCCAGTTTCAGGTCCACGTGATCGATGGGGATGCCTCGTCGATCGACGAGGAAATTAGAAAGGGAGCGATCGACGAAGGAGAAGGAGAAGGTCGGCGGAAGCAGCAAGGCCCACGTCGATCGACGCCATTCCACGTCGATCGACGAGGGTGTTTCATCAGCGTCGATCGACGCTATTCTCCCACGGTCGATGCAACTACGGGATTCCTAATCTGAGTCTGCTTTGAAGATTAAGACATATCTAATTCTAGATAATGTTTGATACATCTTTCACTATTATAAATAGCCATGTATAAATTCGTTTTTTAAGGTGGAAATCACTAGAGCAATTAAGAGATTTTAGAATTGAAGATTTTTTAGAGATTTCCAAGGTTTTTAGAGTTTATGTTTGAAGACAGAGTTTTGTGGGAAGATATTCAGACCCAAGTTTTTATGCAATTCAGGTTTTATTTTTCTATGATGAATATTACTCTGAATATGTGTAACTAATCTCTTTCTCAGATTCTAGGGTTTCGGACTATCAATGTATGCATGTTTTGATTAATTAAATTATTTTCCCTTTCCCTTCGTAGTTTGTGAAATCTGAGTTTAATTCATAATCTTGAGTTTGTCGGCCACATCTTAGGATTAACTAGTTGATTACTTGAGACGTAACTGTAATAGTTTTCAATGGAAAGAGATTTTCACAATATAATCTGATTTCTTGTCGTAACTGGAGGAGATTGATTGTAGGGATAAATCTGTTGATCTTTGGAGTTAGTTAATTTATCTTGAGACCGAGCGGAGATAGGTAATAAATTAATCTACTTTATGAATTGTCCAACAAAGAAGTTCATAATACCTTTCTGATGTTTCACTACGAAGAGGAATTAAATTGGGAAATAATCAATTCATTCATCTATGTCATACTTGATAGGTAGATGTCCCTGGAATCTGCACTTCCCATAATCGTTTTCGTCAAAGGCAATTTAATTTTCTGTCTAAATTTTAATTAGCAAGTATTGAGATTTTCAAAATAAGCACAACCCAAAATTTGATTTTCCCTAACCAGAGTTTTGAGAACTAATGTTTTAGTACTTAGGATTTTTCGTTACTTCTTTCCCCTGGGATTCGATAATTTTATTTGCCACTATATTATTAGCTTTGTTAAGTCGCTTATTGAATAATTTAGCGATCAGTAGTACTGCCTGAGACTAGGTTTAGGTAACCATATCCGAGTAATAGAATGGGGACATTCCCTGAGGAGCTCAATTGTTGGTCCCGGATATCAGGGTATACTTTGGCAGCGGAAAATACGTAAGTTCGTTTCTTGCACTCTGCTGGTTACACAGCTGACTGGGACCTTGTCAGCTGGTAAGTCAACTGGCAACTGAGTATTCAGCTGACTGGCAACTGGCTGGTCAGCTGATGACTCAGGACTTTGAAAATTTTAGAGTCGAGTTTGCACAGTTATAAACTGGTTTCAGTTATACTCCAGCACTTGGGTGCTGGGTTTTAAATCAGTAAGCAAATGCTGAAAGCAGTAAATAACAAGGATATTTTATAGTGGTTCGATCAACTGATCTACGTCCACTCTCCAGTCGAAGCACTGGAAATTCACTAAAGAGAGCAATCCGGTACAAGATATCCTACGATCTATTTCCAGCTGGTAGATGCCTTGTCTACCAGTCCACTAGATCAACCGCTCCCGGGTCTTGTCCTTCTTCAACTCTTGTCAGCTGGATGGAGTGCGAGCACGTCACTTTAACCTCCACCGGTACCACTGACGACGTGGGTGTTTAGTTCTCCCAAGAACTTGACTCTTGCTGGCGGCAAAAACTGCCCGTAATAACTCTGGAGCTGGCTGGCTCAAGAGCTGCTATGTTCTTCCTCGGAATGAGAAAGAACACCAAATGAGATCAATAACTCACAAGCTAGAAGCTTGGAGTCTCGTGTTCAAATGATTGACACACGGAGTAGCTTTAAGAAAAGCCTCGAAAGATTGCTTATACGCTGATATGAATGCGTTTGAGCTTTCGGTAGTTCAGGAATGGCTAAGAGTGGGCAAGAGTAGCTAAGAGTATTGAATGCTGTTGGATCTCACGTATTTATAGACGTGAGATTCAGATTCAAATACTAGCCGTTTGGACACATCCGGAAAAGTCTCTGTCCTCGCATGTCCTTCTGCAGGCGGCAGGTAGGAATTTCCGGAAAGCGCCATACCTTTGATCGCTTTATCTGACACAGATCTCTTTGTGTCAGAACGACTCTATTCGTCAGTACGAGGAATCGCAACTGGTGTCTTGAACTGATAGACTTTAAGGCATCCTCCTTAAAGTTATACACTGTCAGTTACTTCCTCAGACGAATCTTCTTTTTGTCTCTAAGTCTTCGGGAGAGCGAATCTTCAATTCTGCTGATAACCTCCGACTGGTAGATCATTCTGGTGATCTTGTGCTGGCAGTCTCTGCTGGTGACTTTCCTTAGCACAATCAAGGTCTACCAATTCGTCTGATGTTATCTCTTGGAATCTCCCGTGACTGGTGGCTTCACCGCTGGTGAATAGTGTCAGCCAGAACACATATTCTGCTGGTAAGATCTCTCAGACTCCTGCTGGTGAAATCTTCCCAACTGATGAACAGTAGCCAGTCAATAGCTCTACTCCATGCTGATGAACAGTATCAGCATGAGTCTTCGTCAGCCGCTTGCTGGTGAGACTTCTCTCAACTGGTAAGCACATCTCATGCTGGTGAACAGTAGCCAGCATGAGTCTTGATCAGCTGCGACTTACAACTCAAAATACCTATACAGGACTTTACATTTGAGACTAGAGCTATTCTAGAGACAAACTGACGCTGGTTGGACTTAGGATTTGATCCACCAAAACACCAAACTAGAATCTAAGCAAGTAGCTACTGGGGAAGGGAAACTTAGCCAAATTTCCCAACATCAATGACATTCATTGTGCCAAAGTCCTGCAGGCTGATTAAGTTCAGGCACGAGTGATAAGGATTGAGTGGTACTACTCAGGAATAATAAGATATTAATTAATTGTAGATAGAGCTTGTCAGAAGCTCCGATTAATTAATGAATGTCCGGTAACCTTAAATATGGGGATTCTCAATTAATGCAGCCCGTTCTCATAACGTGGTAATAAAGGGGTAGGTCAGTATTAATTCTGTGGTGAAAAAGAATTAATATTAATTAATTAATTATGTCTTGGGTTGTGGACATGGGAATTAATTATTTTATAGGCTCACTTTATTATTAGCATTAGGTCCCAGGTCTGGCCCAATTATATATGCTGAAAAAAGGCCCAGTAGCCCATTAGGGATAAACCCTAGGTCTATAAATAGACAGCACTCTCTCTGAAACCCTAGCCACTTCATAACATTCAAATCAGTTTGAAACCCTAGGGAGAGAGAGAGTAGGGGCGGCGCCTGTAGAGGGGAGAAGAAAGGTTTTTCGACTCCGGTCTACATCACAGATCTGTGAAATCCTCATCAGTAGCAGATCTGAGCAGCATAGAGAAACAGATCTGAAGATCTGATCTGGAGAACAGAATTATTTTCTTTTCTATTTCCTTTATTACTATTAAATCTAGAAATTAGATTTCTAATTTCGGTTTCCGCAGATTTATTTGAATCGCGTGGTTGAATTGAAAGTTGGATATTCAAACGCGAAAGATCGGATCAGACTCTACAGAATTACAGTAATCCCTTTATCCACGAATTAAATTCATAGGAGCATGCTAGGTTTTGTGAATTGTTATTATGAGCAATAACCATAAATCGATCTGGTTCATTTGGATTTTGTGATTCGGTTCACGATAAATCCCTACAGAGACTCCATACGTTATCCTTCAATCCAAGTGCCTCCAAAGTATCCTTGCATGGATACTTAGTCCCCACGACTTGCTTGTCCACCAAATTTTTGTATCTCTCGAACTCCTCATCATCAAAACCTCTTGGGCGACTAAGAGAAGAAGATGAACTCCCTCGTGCTCTCTTGCTGGCATAATCAAAATCAAAGGGTGAGCACCTCTCAAATCAGAGTAATTAAGCGAACGAGAAAATTGGAAAAGTGAAATTTTGTCTGAAATGAAGATGGGGCGAAATGGGCCCTAAATTTTCTTTTAAATCTGCACCAAGATTGACCGATCTGAGGAAGGATCGATCGATCCGAGGGTCTATCTGCCCTAGTCTGGACTGCACAATCCAGATCGGCTGATCCTGCACAGGATCAGTCGATCTTATGCTCTGAACTGTGAAATTTTTGAATTCCAAAAATGCTCGGCCGATCCCACAACAGCAAAGATTGGGATCAGCCGATCCTGCCTGAGCCTGGGCGATCCGAAATGGTCCCGGGCGAAATTTCCCTCTGTTTTGCAACTTCCCTACGTTCTTTCTTCAATTTTTTAGCACCACTTCGGGTTTGCACCTCCCCTAATCTCATTTCTTTCGTCACAAGAACAATGTAAGTTTTTAGAAGCATCAAAAGATCAACAATCCTTCAACCAAAAACCAACAAACAATCAAAATCACAAATGAAACAACCTCTCACTTATTCAAAATCCAAAATTACTAAAAGCAATTAAAAGGTTGGTTTGCCTCCCAACAAGCGCTTCTTTATAGTCAATAGCTTGACTTTTACCTTTTTCTCTTCAATCATTGTCACAAGGAGAAGAACCGGAGCTCATACCTTGATCCATATGTTAATGCTTATCCAAAAAGGTTAACTTTCTTTGGGCACTCCGGGGTGGTCCATCCTCAACACGAGCCTTCTTCATCCTTCCTTGCTCTTGCTCCACATAATCCCCCGTGTCAAGATCTTCCTCCTTGGTTTCATCCATAGTAACCAAACTAGAATTGTCATCATTCTTTAACCTCTTCTTTTGAACACCCTTATCAAGTGCAACTTGTCTTTTATCACTCTTGTCATCCATGTTCTTCACAGGTAAAGAGAATATTACCTCTTTTCCACAGCAATGGAAAGTAAGTTCACCACTCTTCATGTCAAACAATGCATCGGCCGTGTGTAAGAATGGCCTTCCAAAAATTAGGTGAATAACCCCCTTGTTCTTCATATCAATAACCAAGAAGTCCCCCGAAAATATAAAACTCAAACCTCCATGTGCACGTCCTCAACAACCCCTCTTGGGCAAAACCATGCATGGCTAGCCATTTAAAGGACTTGGCTTGTGGGTTTTAGCTCTCCAATTTCCAACTCTTTATATAAGCTCCAAGACATCACGTTCACACTAGCTCCCGAATCACACAAGACCTTCTCAACACTTGTATCCCCAATCTTGCAACTTATGATAAAACTTCTCGGGTCCTCCTTTTTGTTTGCAACTTGCTTCTCTCTTGGATCCTCACTTTCATCAATAAACACGCCTTCACTCATGCCAAACTCAAATAAACCACCATACGGTTTCAACTCCTTCCCAATCAAATCATCAAGTAATGGAACTCGTTGGATTTTCTCCGGATTTGGCATCTCAATATCTCCCTTCCTCACATAATCAAAGAAGTTTACTTCTTCACCTTGAGCTGCTTTTTCTTCTTTCACTTGTTCAACTTCCAATTCCTTAAACACTTCTTCATTCACAATTTGTATTTCGCTTTCAACCTCATCAATCTCAAGCTTTGGAGTCATAACCAATATTGTCTCATCTCGACTTTGCTCTCCATCCACCACATTGTAACTCTTCTTTTGTATGATTTCCGTGTCGCTCGGAAATTTTCTAACTTGGTGCTTTCCACTTAGTTCCTTGGCAATTGATGAAATTTGCAATTGAATTTCAGCAAACATACCATCATACTTTTTTAATTTCTTTTCTAACTTCTCATTCGGATTTTTTCTCACTTCTTGATTCCCAAACCTACTACCTCCGCCTACATACCCAGCTTGGCCACTACTTCCCCCACTATCCAATTGCATTGGGGGATTTAAAGCATTATTGGGGTTAGCGTAGGAAAAATTGGGATGGTAACGATTAAAGGGATGATAGTACATATTACCCGATGGATTGTATGGAGCTCGATTGTTGTTGAATCCCATTCATTGATTGATAAAGTTCACGTGCTCTGGGTAAACCTCCTCTTGCTTCAACAACATCATATCATCCCTTCTACCCCCCGAGGTAGTTAGTGCATCAAGCTTTATTCGCATCATGGCAATTTGCTCCTTGAACTCTTTGCTTTCTTGCATCTCATTCACCGACTTGACCGGCCTAAAATCCTTTCTCTCCCTGGGCCACTGAAAGCTATTCTCTGCCATTTTTCAATGGTTCACCAAGCCTCTTCCTCCTCTTGGTCTATAAATGAACCTCCCGAAGACGCATCCATCATAACCTTAGTCTCGTAGTTGAGACCCCCATAGAATTGGCAAATCTGTTGGCTTCGTGATAATCCATGCCTCGGGCAACATTGGAGAAGATCGCGAAAACGGTCCCAAGCTTCATATAACAGCTCATCATACCGCTGTCCGAAAGAAGTGATATCGGCTCTTCTCTTCAATGTTAGACTAGGAGAAAAGTACTTGAACAAAAACTTCTCCCGAAGTTCTTCCCATATAGCAATGTTGGACTTGTCTAGGCCCTCGAACCAATGCCTTGCGCCATCTATCAAAGAGAATGAGAATAGTCTCAAGCGGATATGGTCTTGGGGAACTTGATTAATCTTAATAGTATCAGTGATCTCAAGAAACCACGATATAAGAGCATTCGGATCCTTCGTAGCATGACCACCAAATTGGTTATTTTGTATCATTTGGACTAACTGAGGTTTGATCTCGAATTGGGTTGCATTAACCCCCAATCGGAATCCCCCGGTGGATTGCTCTCCTTGAGGCCTAAAAAGGTTTTGTAAAGACCTTCTCGGTTCATTCCGGACATTCATCAAGGCTCTCACCATTTCCAATTGCCTCTAAAGCTCGTCCATTCTTCCCGTATCTTCATTCCGATTTTCCATTTCAAACTCAATCTCAACTCCTTCTAACCATTATCGGAACTTCTGCTCTTCAAGCAACCGAGCTTTGGATCTTGTTAGCATGCAACACCTACAAAATCCAAAGACTCCAATAAAAAATAACAACAACAACAACAACTTTCAATAACAATTTGAGTCAAACAAACAAAAACACAAACACCTAGCATACAAGCTTTACACTTCCCCCAATATCCAATAGCCTACTTAATAAAGTCCCCGGCAACGGCGCCAAAAACTTGATGCATAGTAAAAACTCACACGAATTCTCAATGCACGCTCAAGGTTTAATTATCAATCCATGTACTTCTTCCCTTCGCCCACCAGAATATCGGGATACTACAGTAAAGTCTAATAGCTAGTCAAAACACAATCGTTGAGTAGTTTTTATCAATCTAGACATTCAATTAAATCTAAGCTAACAACATATACAAAACAATGAATGAAACCAACAACCATCATCTTTCAATCACAAAACAATCACTTCAATAATCTCCACAACTTGGTAGAACAAGACAAACAAACACTCAAATGAGATAGAATGGATGTTGATATGAACGTAGATGTGATCCAATTAGGTTGAATACCAATGCAAACACAATTTAATCCCTAGATGGATGATCAATTCGCTCTAATCTAGCCAATTCCCTTTATACCGGTAAATCAACAGTAGATGAAATTAGAAATCTCAAACCGTTACGTTATCGACCCCTAACTCACTCCTTAAAGCTCGCAAATTATAGACCTATGCACTTCCACAGTACTAGGATTGGATGGAGATACATATGAAGACATGCTATTCACGACACGCCTATCCGCGTATTGGCTGCAATTAATGTGTCAATTATCAACTAGATTGGCTCTTACCTACATCAAGTTGAATGAAAACTAGCTCTAGCATGCTTCAATCACAAAGAGGGAGGTAAACGTGCAATAATCAAACCTAATCTTCACTCATCCTTGTCCAAATCAACATCCAAATGGAATTAGAACAACATACCTCTCAATTGTATCAATACAAACTTAAATTGAAATAAATCCATTACAATTGACAAGTCGTAAATGATTTCTTCCCCAGTTGGTCTTGCTTGATCTTGATCTACCCTTCTAGCCTTCAATCCTTCACCAAGGTGTGTTAGATTTGCTCTTGGATACCTTGAATTAGGTTTGGAGAAGGATGGAGTATGGAATTGAAGAGAGAAAATATGTAAATTTTTCCTAAAAGTGTCAAAAAAGTTCTCATAAAATGCGAATTTTCCCTTTTTATAATGAGTTGGCGGAGCTCCGGATCGCCCCGTCCAAGATTAGATCGCCCGGGATAGCTTGAAACTGAATAACCGCCGAACAGCTCGTTCCGGATCGTCCGGTCTGAATATGGATCGACAAAGAAGTTCCTCTGAACAAACCAGATAGATCGAGCCTGCACTGGATCGGTCGAGCATCTCCTCTGAAATGCCCAGATCGGTCGATCTCTGCAGGATCGGCCGAGATTCGTCTCTGAAATCCTTCCTGCTTCTCCCCTGCTCATCCCGGTCGATCTTCACACCCTTTGTAACTTGGATCGGTCGATTTCCCACCAAAACTCAGCCTAAAATGATGAATTATGCTCCAAACCTATCCTACACACTCCAAATCACACAAAACACGAAAACACAACGAAAACAACACAAAAACATATGATATGGGAGTAAAATGAACGCAAACATGTATGCCCAAACTTCGAAATATTGGTCATTTTACGCACATATCAATCCCTTCATCTAATAGGATTAAATCTTGTTGCAGAAGAAAGAGGAGTGAAGATCAAATCCCTACGCAACCAGTTCAGAGTTTGTAGAATCCAAGTATTCCGCAAAAACCAATCTATGCATTTTAATAGGAGCTTACTAGGATTTATCATAAGCAAAGCAATTTAATTTTGATATCCAATATTTAATCTGAGTTATAAATTAGCTATTCAGTTTGTAACAACCCCTTCATCAATTACCCTTAATCAATAATATCACGTTTGAGCTCCACTATTTTTGCATCATTCCTTTAAGTTTTTTTTAACACAAAATCACCCACAATAGAAGCAATGAAGGCCTTTTCCTATCCTACGGATTCTACACCAACATCACATCTTATTGTGATGCCGACTTGGTTACTTGCCTAGATTCATGAAAGTAATTGTCTGGGTCTTGAAAGACGAAGAATATCGAAGCAAGACCACTACTGTATATAAACTTCAATGGATCACTTTCATCCTTCAAAACTTATGTGCGACGTATTCTTTTTCAATACGGCTCCATTGTGACAACAGAGCTTCGAACCCTTATTTTCATGAAAGGACAAAATATTTTGATATTTGACTGTCATATAGTGCAAAACAAGCTGAAAGAAAAGTTATCTCTACCCCTTTAGTTACTTTCTCATAACTTGCAAACTTATTTACGAAGCTGTTGAGCTCAACTAAGCTATCCAAGCATGGGTTTCGTTAAATACTTACACCATCTCTAGTTTGACGGGGAATATAGGAATACAACTGGAACTAGCCGTTTTCTCATCTTCCTATTTTGTTTATAGTTAGTTTTCTCAATATATTTAGGTATAAAATTTACTTCCTTTTTTATTTCCTTTCTAGGATTCTAATGGTTCTATATAAGAAACCATCTCTCATAATTCTTCAATAATCAATGATGGAAACTTTACCCGATGTCTTCTTCATGCTCGTTCAGCACAGTGCAAGTGTATGTGTCAGCAATCCCTTGAGTGGACTTTCAGCTTAGTCATGTAAGAAGTTGGAGCACTACCCAAACATACTTTGAGAAGTAATGGTGCAACAAATGATCACAGAAGAGTAGGAACTCATCTGGTGCATGTGATGAGTTTGTCCCTCCAAGACAGCAAAGTATTTATCTTGATCTTGTTGGTGAATCTCGTCAACTTGAGTGGAAGAATAAACAGTAAATCTATTCTGGTTGCACGATTATCACATTGCTCTGTTTCAAAAATTTCCTTCTTGCCCCCGCTTTGGGAACTAAACTTATAAGTGATTTTTAGTCGAGCGTGTGGCCCAAGAATTCGAGAGAGGTCAAAAATCTTCATTGAATGTCTTAACTAGTTGCTTTGTTGTACCTTTTGAATGGGTTTCTTAGCCTTTTAGCCGGAGCTTGACTTACTAAACTGCGTTCACATATTATTATTAAGTATTATACTTTCGAGTTTCTAGATAATTGAAAGAATTATTTTGATCTCTAACAGTGTTTAATATAACTTTTTAAAATAACACAATGTATTAATTTTAACAATTTATTAACTATTGAATTTGAGTTTTTTTAATGGGGATTGATGAATTTTATATTTTATAAATCTATAAATTTATTTTATGCTTTTAAATCATAATATTGTCAATTGGACGAGCTAACTCAAACTAAAAGATTAAAATTAGAGATAATAACTAATAGCCTAGAAAAGCTCAATTCAAATTGACTTGGTTCAAAAACCTTGCAATCTAAAAAACTAACCCACACTTTGGTGGATTAATTCGATGGAGATTCCTAGTTAAAATACGAAGATGCGGTCAAAAGAAAACATTGAATCATTTGAAAAAACATCAGATCCGGATCCAAACAGGACCCATCACCATCAAAGCGGAGGCCCAAACAGAAACATCATAAATCCGATCAAAATATTTCTCTCTCTCCCCCACTCCGTCTCTCTCCAACAAATCTGAATCAGAATCTCACTCTTCATTTGCCAACAACAAACATCTCCAGATGAGATGCCCCCACACCACCTTCCTCATTTACTTCTTCTCCACTTCAACAATCTCAATCTCAATCTAACCTGAAGAGAAAATTACACAATTCTTGCAAATCCCACAATTTCTCCACAAATATCACCAGCGATGAAGCAATTGCACAAGCAGTCGTCGAGCATCCGCAAAGACGAAGAAATGCCCTTCTCCCAAACCCCGCCGTACTCCCCCAAATCCCTAAAACACCCGCGGTCTCTCCCCAGATCGCTCAACTACATCCTCAAAGAGCAGCGGCTTCTCTTCATCCTCATTGGGATTTTGATCGGCTCGACTTTCTTCATTTTCCAGCCCGCGTTCTCGGTCCTCTCTCCTGCCGATCCGAGTGGTAGAGTTTCAGCTGGAATTCGAGATTCCGTGGTTGGGTATAGCGATCACGGCGGTTTGCCAAACAATTACGCTAATGATCATATTGTTAGTGGTAATTACAATAGGTTTGCAAATGGTGTGGGAAGAGTGCCGGTGGGAATTGGGAGTAAGAGGAGAAGGATTGTTGTCACCGGTGGCGCCGGTTTCGTGGGTAGTCATTTGGTGGATAAGCTGGTAGCTAGAGGGGACGATGTGATCGTCATTGATAATTTTTTCACCGGTAGGAAGGAGAATGTGGTACATTTGTTTGGGAATCCTAGGTTTGAGATGATTAGGCATGATGTTGTCGAGCCAATTTTGCTGGAGGTGGATCAAATCTACCATTTGGCTTGCCCTGCTTCGCCGGTGCATTACAAGTATAATCCGGTCAAGACTATCATATCCTATTACTGTTGTTTTGTTGCTTTTTAATTTTGAGGTTCGTTAGCTCTGTAGTTTGATGGCAGCTTAGATCTGAAATCACTGCAAAACTTATGTGCATTTGGGTGCTTTCATGCATTAGTTTGCTCAATTTGCTGCGTTGAGTTTGCTATGTTTTAGTTTATGATTGAGTTGTCTTTATCACGGTTTTCTTTTGTTTTATATTGGTTGAGATCCTTGACATGTGATTAAAAGACAAATGTGATGGGAACCCTGAATATGTTGGGTCTTGCAAAGAGAATCGGTGCTAGATTTCTTCTCACTAGTACAAGTGAGGTTTATGGCGATCCTCTTGAGCATCCACAGAAGGAAACATATTGGGGGCATGTGAATCCAATTGGTAAGTGGCATATTCTGTAATAATCAATTATGATTTGGTACCATTGTTCTGATGTGATCTTGATCAGGTGTAAGAAGTTGTTATGATGAAGGGAAACGGACGGCTGAGACCCTAACTATGGATTATCATAGAGGTGCAGGTGTTGAGGTAATATGCATTCTGCAATCCTGCATCCTGAATGCTGGGATTCATATTTGTCCATTTGTCAACATCTTTGTATTGCATTAATTGATAGTCGGATTGCCATTTACCTAAGCATTTCTTGTGTTAGTTAGCCTGGGCTAACGAAACTAGACAAATCTGTTATTAATAGCAATTAGAATGAGTTTAGTGGGGATATATAAGCTAAAGCTGGAAGGGCATATTTTTTCTTGACACTTTCTTCTTGTTATAATTATTCTGTATGGAAATACCTTACTTCTTTGGTTATGCCCTAGTTAAAAATGAATGTTCTAGATTTAGTTTTGTGCAGTTATTTCCAACAATCTTTCTTGTGTTTACAGGTGCGCATTGCACGTATTTTCAATACATATGGGCCTCGTATGTGTCTAGATGATGGACGTGTCGTCAGCAACTTTGTTTCTCAGGTTTGTCTAGAGAAACACTATTTTCAATGATCATTGGAAAAGTACATCTGGAAGTTAGTTAGGTCTGGACAGAACACAATAATTTATTAAAAATAGAACTTTGAGAGCAAATGATGATTTTAGCCCTTCAGTATTGATTGCATATTGGTGTTATGCAGGCAATACGGAAACAGCCTATGTCAGTCTATGGGGATGGGAAACAAACACGAAGCTTCCAGTATGTCTCAGACTTGGTACGTAATGACTTCTCCATTTGGTACCTATGCTACCTTAACTGATTGATCTTGCAGAATATGGCTAGTGAATTGATTGTAAAGTTATGTAAGCATATTAGATTAGATTGGCATGGTTTTAACTGGAAAATCCAGTTGTCACTTCAAACTTTTGAATTCTATGAAGGGTTAAACGAAGTTCCTTTTATGAGTTTATTGCTAGAAATCTTAAGGTATTGTTTTGCTCATACATCTGAAAAGCCCTCGAGCA
Organism: Plectranthus barbatus; assembly: GCA_026898455.1. Classification (NCBI taxonomy): domain Eukaryota; kingdom Viridiplantae; phylum Streptophyta; class Magnoliopsida; order Lamiales; family Lamiaceae; genus Plectranthus; species Plectranthus barbatus. The sequence goes on along the minus strand of JAPKLW010000554.1, from coordinate 189,820 downwards.
TTGTTCAGTCCACCAAATACATGTATTTGTGATTCTCTGTCAACTGCTTTCTTGATACCCACCAATTTTATCAAGCTGCATTTATTTCTCTGCTAGTTCATAGTACAAGTTATCCCCCTATACAATGAACTTTTGTTGTGAGAAGACTTCAAACAACAATCATTACTGTTCGAGTAATATCGAAAGGAAGATTTGAAGTCGATTAATGTACCCAAAAAACCTGATTCTATGTTATTGGTAGCCTGTTATGATTTACGTACGCTCATTTTTCTCAGGTCGATGGATTGGTGGCATTGATGGAAGGTGAGCATGTAGGCCCATTCAACTTGGGTAATCCAGGAGAGTTTACTATGTTAGAGCTTGCAGAGGTTTGTCCGGGACAATATTCATTCTCTACATATGACCATTTTGTCTTGGTTTTTCGCATAGATGAGCATTTTGTTGTGGTGAAACAATAGGTTGTGAAAGAAACCATCGATCCCAGTGCGACAATTGAATTCAGACCAAACACTGCGGATGATCCACACAAGAGGAAGCCAGATATAAGCAAAGCAAAGGAGCTTCTGAACTGGGAGCCCAAGGTTTCGTTGCGAGATGGATTGCCTCGAATGGTTGATGATTTTAGAAACCGCATCTTGAATGAAGATGAAGGGAAGGGGAACAAATGAGAGAGTAGTATGTGTAGAATGAAAAGCACGTAGTGCATGCTATTGCTCTTGCTAGCACTGATAGTGATGATTAGTCGCAATATTTGTCTCTCAATTCTTGAAATTTTTTTGTAACATTCTTTGGGATTTTTGAATCAAATCTTTTTCCGTTCCCGCGCTGCTGCGCATCAAGTTGATTATTATCAAATTCTTCTACATTTTCCTTTTAACTCATTGCTCTTAGAGGTGACATTTGGGTCGAGTTCAGGTTGGCAGGTCGGGTTGAGACTTAATATTAACAAGTTGTATGTCAATCCGAATCCGATCCATTTATTTTTTCAGGTCACAAAACCCGAACACGACCTGTTTATTTTCATATCAACACAAAAATAACCCATTTAGTAAAAAAAATTGTTCCTTCAAGATATTTACATAGTTTTTTATTTTTATTTTATTTATTCTATTATATCATATATATATATATATAGAGAGAGAGAGAGAGAGTAGTGATCATATGAGAATAGTTTTTAGTATGAGAAATGAGAATAAATCTCAACCTTTGATTTTGTGATTTCAACGCTCATGATCTATTTCACTCCGTGTGCAGTTTTCCTTGATTATCCTGCAATTTTGCAAAATTAAGGTTATTTCTGTAATTTTTGCTTTTTAAAAAATCTGAAATAGTATCTCATCAGATTTTTTATTCCCTTCTTCGCGCGATTTGATTTCTTCTTCCTTCTTCGTTCGATTTGATTTATATTTCTTCTCTCAATCAGATTTTTTCTTTGTTTCTGGATTTCGCATTCGTGTTCGGTCTCGACTTTGTTAATTGTGCATGAATATAGTTTAATTTTTTTTTAATTTAGATCGACATTCATTTTTACTATTATATTATGCATCTTTAGTGATAACTTTGTGCATTTTTGTATCTTACAGGTTCATTTATTCCAAAGTGTGTTGATGAGATGAAGCATTTTAAGGGCAGAGTTTTAGAACTGTTGATGTTGGTATTGAGTTTTATAGAGACTACGCTCGTGTTGCAGCTTTGAAGAAGAAGATGTTTAATTTTTTTTTTAATTCGTATTTATGTAAAAATGAAGTAAATCAGGCTAAAAATGAAGTAAATTGGGCTTTGTGCAGTAAAAATGAAATAAAATGAAGTAAAAATGAGTATTTCATTGTGCATTTTATTCAGATTACATAAGAGCTTAAACAAAAAACGCGGCATAATATCCTCATTTTACATCATTAAAGGGCAATATAGTCATTACGAACGCACTGGGCGCAAAAGTTGTGTTTTGTTCATTTTATGTATTATCTACTTCATTTTATCTTAGTTATACTTTATTTTATCTCAATTGTGATTCATTATAAAATAAATTCGATGCGAATTTTGATGTTACACGTGATATGCATTTTATCTTAGCAGTTCTTTATTATATCTTAGTTATTCTTCATTTTATCTCAATTGTGATTCGTTATAAAATAAATTCGATGCGAATTTTGATGTTACACGTGACATGCATTTTATCTTAGCAGTACTTCATTATATCTTAGTTATTCTTCATTTTATCTCAATTGTTGTTCATTATAAAATAAATTTAATGTAATTGTACATCATTATTAGTTCATCATTTTATCTTAGTAGTTCTTCATTTTATCTTAGCAGTTCTTCATTTTATCTTAGTTATTCTTCATTTTAGTTGATGAACGCAAAAAGCAGCAATCAAACCGAGATGAACCAGCGAGCAGGCAGCAAAACCACCTCTGCACCAACCAACCACAGCAAGCAGCAGCAAGAAACATAAACCACACACACCAAAACTGTGCATAACAACAACAAGGATGAAAAACCAACAGCACCAAACTACAAACCAACACCCAAAGCAATTTGCAGCAACATAAATAAGGAGAGGCTGCAACAAGTAACCCTAAACAATCACAACTCCAAGTATTCAATTCCAAAAATAACTATTCGTAAATTTTATTTTATTTTTTGAAAAAAAAATGAAAAGCAATGAGCAATTCCCTCTCCACCACAACTCCCAAACTTCAAAGCCCCGCCGGCACCGGCGCTAAAAAGCCCAAGCACCACCAACTCACGGTGGATCAACACCACCAATCTTTACTCCTCGAGATACCCGACCACATCAGCCATCTATGTCTCTCGCTCATCCCCCTTTCAAACTCTACTCCATCTGCCCTTCTTGGCGTCGTCTCCTCTACTCCTCATCTTTCCGTCCTTTTCTCTCTCTATATGCTCTCATATGATGGTTGTCGACGCAGCTCGGCGCCGACTGTTTCTCCTCAATCTCCAAGTCCCAATCGCAAAACTAGGGCACACATAATGATATCTAAAATATATTGATATTTAAATTATGTTAAATTACAATAATATCCTTAAATATGTTACAATGAAGTTCGCGGAGGATAAAATGAAAACGGAAATTATTAAAGCATGACCGCAGATCTTGTGCAATCAATGACTGAGATTTATTCTCATTTCTTACATTAACAACTATTCTCATATGATCTAACCTCTATATATATATATATATATATAAATATATATATATATAATAAAATATAAAAATTATATTTGTCATTTTTTCTTTAAAATATTATATCTCATTAATTTATTATATTTACTATTTTTTAAAAATAATACAAATATGATATTACTATAGGATAATATTTAAATCAAATCTCATAAACTTTGTGTTTGATATACTTCTTTTTATTTTATTAGTTGTCTAGATAGTTTGACGTATAATATAGAAAATAATGTATATTATAACATATGAAATATTAATGAATAAAAGTTAAATATAGTTAAAAAGAATCGTTAAATATATATTTTAAGATATATAACTTTGTCAATTTTATCTTAACATATCATAAAATAAGATAATATATATAATTCGCGCATAGCGCGGATGTAAATCATCACATCACATCAATTTTACTTTATTTAAAATTTTGTTTTACTTGATATATTTTTATGTTATAGAATATACATATATTTTAATAAACAATAATCACAATTTCAAGAAAAACACATATATCATTTTTCAGTAAAACATTACATTTTCACTATTTTATCTTTTTTTTAAATAATACAAGTATAATGCTAAAAAAATAATACAAATGTAATTTTTTCAAACGTTGATTTTGTAAAACAAACTATAATCTGTATAAGCTTTTGTTTAACCTACTTGCTTTGGTTTTATCAAATTTATATAAATAGTAAATATACTCCTTCTGTCCCGTGCTATAAGTCCCATTTTCCATTTTTGTTCGTCCCGTACTATTAGTCTCGTTTCCTTTTTTTTGGCAAAAATTAAAGAATATTTAAATATTTAAATTTAAATTAATTTATTTAAAAAAGGCAAAAAGACAAAAAAAATCCTTGGAACCCTAAAAAAAATTACCCCTACCCCCGCCGCATTTCATTTCCCTTCGTTGTAGTAAAACGTCTCATTTCCTTCCCTAATTCCACCAACCATAAATTCTTTTGTGCTATCTTTCGGTCCTTTTCTTTGTCGCCACCCCTCTCACCATGATGATGAAGCCGACATTTATCTTCGTGTCCGTGTGAACAATTCCACGATAATGAGTCCCTCGTGGCCCTTTCTACGCCTTCGGCCATTCGTTCGTTGTTGCCCCAGTTGGTCGTGCAGGTGATGTGCTCTCTACCGACAGCTCCTTGAGTCCTTGCTTTCTTCTCTCCTTTTCTAAATGTGTCCCTTTTCACATATGTCCCTTCTCGCCGCCGGGGGCTCAAATGCGTGGATGGCCGACTGCACCGTCTCTCATTCATGCGATAAGGGCCTCATTGTCGTCGGAGGCTTGAAGGCATGGATGGCCGACAATAGCATCTCTGATTCAATTGATGAAAGCCCTAAGGGCGTATTCCTCTGAGCGGTCTTTACACCATGAAGTGGGCTTGGCTGGCGATTGGAGACCATGAGCTTCGGTGTCAAATGGAAGAGAAGATGGCGACGGTTTGACAGTTCTCGGTAATTTATTTTCCCAATATCCGGTCATTTCTATTCTTAGATCTTCTAATTTTTTGCATGCTCTCATTTGCTTATATTGTTGGTTGTCTGCCTGTAGTGATTATGTTGTTGGCTCTGCCCGTGCCCCTATCTAACTGATTTTCATGTTGTTGGTTATGTTGTTGATTAGTTGGTTATGTTTGTTCGTTATATGTTGGTTCTGTTTGCCTAAGATGATTATGTTGTTGACTCTGCCCGTGCCCCTATATGACTGATTCACTTATGATGTTGGTTATGCTTTTGATTAGCATGTTGGTTATGATGTTAGTTATGTCTGCCTGAGGTGATTATGTTGTTAGCTCTGCCCGTGCCCCTATCTGACTGATTTGCTTATGTTGTTGGTTATGCTGCTGATGAGCATGTTGGTTAGGCTATTGGTTATGTAGTGGGATTATAGATCTATTGATCTGAGATGATTTTTACTAATTATGCACACACTTGAAATATATGGAACACATTGGTGATGCATTTGTTTAAAATGTGTTGTAAACAACTTTGAAATGGTTTCAACAAATTGTTTGGTTTCTATTCTGATTTGCAATCTATAGAAAATTTTTGTCATTCACTAAAAAACCATTTTTTTTTTACATTAATGCATTATAAGAAATTACATGCATTAACTAAACTACCTATGCAATAAATGTGTTATAAAAACCACATTGATGTTTAAGCTTTACAGAAAAATGCATACATACATCCAAAAGTCTTTACCTTGCAGCCATAGCCCCATTTATGTTATCACAAGTGTTAGATGTTGATGTATAAATCCCGCCTTTAAATTGATGTTTTGATGTGTCAAAAACTGTGTACCAAGGTTTAAGCCTTAGAGTTATTACTTCATGTAATCCTTGTATAGGATGATCAAGTTGTAAGAGTTCAGGAGAAACAAACTGCCAAAAACTGTAGAGCAGTTTTTTAAGATGAAGCTGTCCGAACAGAAAGATCGAAGAAAACTGTGAGAGCAGTTCAAGAAGTAATATACGAGAAAACTGTGCATGCTGTTTGAAACTGCTAAGGATGAAACAACAATGAAAACTGTGGACACAGTTTTTATAGTCAAAGATGAGAGAGCAGCTCACAGTTTCAGACAAACACAATTTTACACCAAAAGTAACGAGTGAAAAAGAAGGAGCCAAGTAGTCATCAAAGGCATTGAAGACTCAACGATGAGGAACAAAGATTCACACAGTGAATGTAGTACAACGTTGTTCAAAGTCTGATACAAACAAGAGAATACTGCCCCTGTAAAAGCATGACAATGTTCAGAAAAGGCAGTGTAGCAGGTCTGCAACATCAGAAAAGAATGGTTATTAATTGGACATCATTCTCTTTGTCTCTACCGGCTATTTTCAGAGAATCACCTATAAATAGCAGAAGGATCGGAGAGATACTAAAATCTGAATTATTGAACAAGAGCCATTACTTTGCCGAATTAAAAGCTCAAAGCATTCTAAGCTCTCAAGCGAACAACAAAGTACTCCATGTGTCAACACTTGAACACGAGGCTCACTAGCTTACTGAATTGTTCGTGATTAACCGTGTGACTATCTGTACACGAGGATTAAGTCTAAATGACTTAGTCTTCATTGTTGGTGTTCTTACTTTTCAAAGTAAGAACACAACAACCTGTTTCTCTAAGGAGGAACAGGTTATTACGGGCAACTGCCGATTTTCGTGCGTTCTGGGAAGAACTCAACCATCTAACTACCGGAGAAGGAGAAGAGAGGTTTGTCCTGAATCCATATCCGACAACAACCAGTTTTGAGAAGACTTAGAGGTGTATACCTGGCTTCGAGGAATTGATGAAGCAGTGAAAAACAACAACCTGGGCGAGTGATTCAGTTTACTACGGACAAAGGATTTCACAGTGATTGGCTATAGATCGTGAGGAGTGTAAACTTCATTGCTTAGTGATTTACCATATTAATTTTCGAAGAGTGGAGAGATTGAGAAAAGAAGAGGAAGAAGAGAGGCTCAGGAAAGAAGATGAAGAGACCTTGGCTCAAGCAATTCAAATTTCTCAAGCGACAACTCTTGCAGAAACTGCAAGAGAAAGCTGTTGAGCTCATTCGTCAACGACAAGTGAAATTGTTTCTCCAAAATCAGTTTCAGCAGCTATTCCGAATCAAGTCTGCTAAAGAATATTCTGTCCAGAAAGCTCAGAAAATTCTCAAAGAAGAAGAAAAGATCCAACAATTAGAACGCGAAGCTGAGCAACGAAAACTTAAGGCAGAACGACAGAAACAAGAAGTCGAGGAAACTATTGAGCTAAAAAGAAAGCAACAAGAAGAAGCAGCAGCTGCTGAAGCAAATAGAAAAGAAGAAGAGGTCGTTGCCGAAAAGGCAACAATCGAAGTAGCAGCAGTAACCAAGCAAAGAGAGGAAGAGGAAGAAAATAACAGAGCTCATCCTCAACCAGAGCCATCTACTGCTACATCTCAGAGTCAAACCGGCGGAGACTCTAGAGCACTGGCTGCACTTGAAGGAACAATGTCTCCAAATCCCATCTCTGTGGTTGCACCTCATCTACCCCTTGATGTTATGAGACATGAGATGGATCAGCGAATCCTTACTATTTTTGATTTTGTCAAAAAGGGGGAAGAGAGAAGAGATGAAATTATGAAGTTGCAGTTGAAAATGATAGAGAGAGGAGAAGAGGAGGCGAGAAGACGAGAAGAGATAAGAATGCAATTAGAAGAAATAAAGGCTTCCAGAGAACAAGAGTTGAAACTCCTCATGAAAGTGACCGCAACTATTATTGCGCAAGCTGGATCCTTCACTTCTGTCACAACTTCCTCAAAGCCAAAGGACGCAGATTCCTCGAAACAACAAAAGGAGAAGGACAAGGATCAAGACAAGCAAAAGTAGTAGTTCTGTTAATCAGAATTTATTTTTGTGTCTTCTTTTGTTACCACAGTTTTAAAACTTTTCATGTACTTGTAATCAAACATATATAGTGAAAAGTGAAAAATTGTTGGTTTGAAGACAACTACTCATTGTCTCTTACCTTGATTCTTGATTGGCTGAATTCATATTTTCCAGTGTGATCGGCAATATTTTCTCTTATCGCTCTAATTTGATTTATATTAATTGAGAATGTTCTCTCCCATTCAGGGGGAAGATCAATTAGAGTAGGTTGAGTGTAGAAGAAGCACGATTCTGAGTAGTGTTAGATTGACAAACCTTGTATACTCAGATCAATTGCATCTTCTTGCCGACTTAGATAGACTTAGAGGTATGGTTTTGACAACATCAAAAAGAGGGAAATTGTTAGGTGTTGATGTGGAAATCCCACCTCTAAAATTGATGTTTTGATGTGTCAAAATTGTGTACCAAAATCCAGGCCTTAGAGTTATTACCTCATGTAATCCTTGTATAGGATGATCGAGTTGTAATAGTCTAGGAGAAAAAACTGTCAAAAACTATGGAACAATTTTTGAAGAAGAAACCGTCCAGACAAGAAAAACTGTCAAAGATAAAGGACGAGAAAAACCGAGCAGAGTAACGAACGCAAAAAATTGTGCAGAAAGTTTTTCAAACTGTCAAGGATTGTATATCAAAGAAAACCGTGAATACAGTTTTCATAAATAAGCTGTCGAGAGGTGCTCACAGTTTTAGGTCAGGACAGTTTCACGTCAAAGGAATACGTGAAGAGCAAGATGTCGATCAGTCATAAAAGAACGTTAAAGAAGTCAAAGATAAGAGTCGAAGAGACACTCAGTTACGACTGGCGTACAACGTTGTTCGGCGTCTGACACATCAAGTACAAATTGCAATACGAAAAGCATGGCAGTGTCTTAGAAAAGGCAGAGGAGCAGGTCTATTTTACAGAGAATGATGGACACTGATTGGACATCCTTCGAAATGTCTCTACTAGCTATTTTCAAATCTTCAACTATAAATAGCAGGAGAATCAGAGACAAACAAACGATTGAGCACTTAAAAACCTTGTCGTCACTTTGCCAAATTTAAGACTCAAAGCATTGAAAGCTATCTAGCAAGAAGGCATTAACTACGTGGTTCATTTATTGAACACGAGACATTATTGCTTAAGGAATCTTCAAAGATTCACCGTGTGACCCTGTGTGCATGAGGATTAAGTCTTTCAACTTAATCTACTTTCTTGGTGTTCTTGCTTTTGAAGTGTGAAAACAACAGCCTGATTTTCTAAGGAAAAGAAGGTTATTACGGGCAACTGCCAACCAGTATACGTTCTGGGAAGAACTGAACCATCCACCCACCGGAGAAGGAGAAGGGAGGTTTGTCCTCAATCCATTTCCGACGAATTCCAGTTCGAGGAGACTTCGAAGTGGTACTTGGCTTCGAGGAACTGAAGAAGTAGTGAAGAACAACTGTCTGGGCGAGTGATCCATTCTGTTGTGGACGGTGACCTCTATAGCATTTGGCTATAGATCGTGAGGATTGTATCTTCATTACTTAGTGAATTTCCGGATCAATTTTTGAAGAGTGGACGTAGGACTTAAGGCTCCGAACCACTATAAATATCTTGTGTCATTTACAGTTTTATTTACTATATGCATCATACAGTTTTCTATTGTATTTTGAAACCTTCAACAATTGTCTGAAAGTGTTGAAGTGTATAACTGTTTACTGCTCATAACTGTAAACCGGTAACCTAATCTGCTGGCTAACACAAATTGTCAATTAAAAACTAAGTTAAGTTGAAACTGAACTGCCTGCGTTTTTGAGTGCAAAGAACTGTCTTTATACTTCTGCTACATATCATACGTACTCTGATTTGGGACCGACACGTATAATATGACTCTTGGTCTAATAATCTTATCGTATCATAAAGGTACATATCACCTTCTTATACTTATATCCTTCGCATTTACTTTGATATGGTATCTATATTCATTAAGCATAGCATTCTTCAAAGGCGATTAATATTTGTTCAACAACGGAAGATACGTGGACAACAACTAATTAAGCGTACTTAATCATGAAAAGAAGGTTGATACTTTGTTGTAGTAGCACAGAAAAGGTCATTATACGGAACCATTGTATATTGAATTATGAGTTTGAACCGATTGTTTTGTTCTTATATCGTAGCATTGTGATATCTTTGGAACCCAATTGAGTTAGATACTTTTCTTAGCATGACATATGTGATTCTTGTACTTCCTCCGTCCCACCTCAATTGTCACACTTTCCTTTTTCGTCCGTCCCACCTCAATTGTCTCATTACTTAAAAAGGCAATTTTTCACACTCAACAATAAAATATTAATTTCACTCAACTTACTTTACACTTACACTCCTTGGTTATTATGCCCGATCAACCCGGGATAATTTAGCCGGGACGGAGGGAGTATTAGTTTTGGTACATGGGCAATGGGCTATGTCTTTATATATAGGCTCAGTTTTTTATTTCAATTCAATGTTATATTTTATTTATTTGAAATCGTACTTGACGTAAGACCCGCATGAAGGTCATTATTGAATTCTACTCTTTCATGTCGGATGCTAGGTTTTCAATCACAACAAAAATGAATAATTATTATTAATGGCAGCATCCATATTTGCATAGATCGATTCGCCTTAGATTGACAAATAAACTAATTATTATGATTTTTTAAATACATAATTAATTGTTTATATTTCTAAATAAATGTTCAAACTATTAATTTTATTATAAATTTATGATGGACTAAAAAGACAAAAATGTAAATTTAGAAACAAAATTGATAATTTAAATATTTATTCCGAAAAAAGTTAAAATATAATTTAGATTGTAATAATTTATTATATATGTGGACTGCTCAATCTCATCCGTTCTGCATTGCTGCAGTCATTCAATTTTATTTCATTATAGTAAAAGATAATCACAGAAAGCCAATCGAAGTTGCCTTCTATGCCTTCATCTCATGATGGGATTCTCTTCCTTTCATGCTTTAAGCCACACAGTCTACACATTTTTTTGCTTCAAAAGCTCATGATTGCTGCTTATGCTATTCCTTCTACGACTATCTGTCGATTTTGTGAAGCCTAAACAGATCTCATAATTTGCAGATGCATGCATGCAGTCTCACTCTAGTTAGTGTCGAATTCTCAAAAAGTAGGAGAAAAGGAAGAACCTTTAAAAACTCGAAGCAGAAATCTTGGAAAATAGATAGCCCTTACAAAATTAAGGTGATTTTGTTGGTGTAAAATGGTATCCAGAGAAAAGGAATTATTTACTTGCTTTGTATACTTACTACAACTGACGTTTGCAGAGCCATGGAAGGAGACAGCATACAAGAAAGCCTGCTGAGTTCGAAAGCAGAAGAAGCCTTTGAAAGCAGAATTTATATGAATTGCAACGCCTGGTGAGTGAGTTCATTCAGTCGATCATGCAGGCTATGCTCTTGTTCTAAGCGTGAATGGCGTACTGGTAAACTTCTGCTTTGTTACAATTCTAGTGTAAGGCTTAAAAGTAGGATGAAAGAAAGAGTTTCTGGTTATGTTTGACACATCGGGAGTCATGGAAAGGGTTCACCATGGCTGCATTGAAGGATTTATGAAACTCTCTTTTTTTTCATCTGGTCTGATGATCTGGTGAATTAATTCTCTTTCATCTCACTCACTACTTCTTCATACATGCATGCATACCATATATATCTGCCCTTCTCCATCTGGTAAACACTCATCATTATCACATGATGTTTTCAACCAACAATCAAGATCTGATTAAGTTTTGGATTTTCAGTCTCAACGGTTTGATCATCCATGCATGGTACAAATGATAACACATAAACTATTCATTTTCTAACCATATTAACAGTTAACAATGAAGCATACATTCCCTCTACAAATGAACAGCAGTGAGATTTCAATCAAAGTGTTGATGGGAACATCAGTTTCAATGGGGGATCATGTGTTTCAGACCATCTCCAGCTGCAGTCACATGGGTGCTGTCTGTCGGGAGTGGTGGTGGCCGCCTATCCATCAAACTGGGATCTAGAGGTTAGAAACAATCTTAATTTTCTGTTCCTCCCAATTTAATGTTAGTTTTCTTTATACATAGGTATCCAAAACTCAAGAAATGCTATTTTGAATCACCAGAAGATGACTACCAGTTTATAAGCCAATATAACTGCAGAATTAGTTAATACTCCCTCCGTCCCGCTAGAATAGGCCCACTTACCGAATTTGGCGTCCCAATTAAATTGGCCCCTTTCCAAAAATGGCAACTTTTACACACACAACAATAAAATATTCATTCCACTAACTCATTCTACACTCACAACTCTTAATTTCCGTGCCGAAAAGAAAAGGGCCAATTAAAATGGGACGGAGGTAGTATGTAATTATGTTTTTGTTCAAGAGAAACAATTATATCTATTTTTAATAATGTTTGTCACGTGGTTTTCGTTGTGATGGGCTAATTTTACAGCATTGAATTACAGTAATATTTTACTTATGTACTGTCTAATACACGAAGGGGTCCCATGGTCTAGTGGTTAGGACATTGGACTCTGAATCCAGTAACCCGAGTTCAAGTCTCGGTGGGACCTTTTGTTTTTATTTTCTTGTTAAATTGTGCCTTTGCTTTTGGTTAATTTTGCCTTTTTTTTTTGGTTCCCCGACATGTGGTGTACTATTTCATACATTTTTTAGAATGAAAACTTAAAATGCTTATAATAAAATCAAATACTAATCATTCTCTTGAAAAATTAAATAACTTTTTGTTTGCGAGGATTGCAGTCATTTCAATTTATGCAGGAAATAGCGGTGAACGCGAAGTTGATTCTTGAAAGATGACGTATGAGATCGAGAAAGAAGATTGGATATTTAGATCAAGCGAGAAGCTATCAAATCAAATATTTTTCTTGTATCTAACCATATTTTGGGATATCACCACTAATACAAATACCCCATTAGGTTAGACATATTTTTATCTCTTTTTATCTTGCACCTTCATAATTTAGAATTCAAATTTTATATTTCAGCATGTTTTTATTTTATTGTTGTACTTTGAATTAGAGAAGACACGAAGTCAGAATTGTCAATTCTGACTGAAATTTATTTCTTTTATTTCAATGCAATTTAATTTCATGCTTTTAATTATTATTATGTTTCTTAATTCCAGTATGAATAGCTAGACCCCTTAGCAGAATCTAGGTCGAACAATTATCTTGGATGTATACATAGGTTTGATTAATTTATTTACTTTTTTGTTGATTTATAATCCTGATTTAATTCACAATCTGAATTTATTTGAGACCAAGAGGAGATAATAATTTAGGTTGCAAGTTATTAATTTGATATTGAGAGAATGTTAGGAAATTTGTTAGAAATTTCCTTATTTTATATTGTGTTGGTGGGTCAAAGTATGTAAAAGTCATCTTAGATTTGTCTCTAGATTAGTTTCAGTATGGTCTAAAAATGTAAAGTCCTGTATAGGCTTTGTATCGAGTTGTAAGCTGGAGCTAATATAAAGACTAGACTGACGAATCAGTCTGAGATGCGAGAGACTCAACAGACTAAGGTTTGAACCGAACTTGAAAGTCTGGGATACATGAGTCCCATACCAAGTATGGGACTAGCAAGTATGGTCTTATCAGCACCTCAAACTTACCAGTATAGGGATCAAGCATATATTGATGGATGACGTCACCAGCATGGACATGCAAGTATGACGACACCAGCATGGATTTATAAGTCCCAGTCCTCATCCCAGCGCAAAGAAACAAAGAGAAAAATCTGAGGAACGTACTGACAAGTACAGACTTTAAGGATGGGAGATTCCTTAAAGTTTGTAAACACGAGACTACAGTCTCGATACCTAGACAACCACTCTATGATTCTTCAGACTGACAGACTGTCGTTCTGACACAAAGGTGAACAGTCACTGTTATCGTCAGAAAAGGCAGAGTGTAGAATCTCTTGGAAAAAGCACCACCTACCCGCCGATTGCAGCAGTTAACTGAGACTTCTGATTGGACAACATACAATGTCTCTAACGGATATTTAATTCAAACTTCCATTCTTCAGCTATAAATACCAGAGTATTCAACAGACGAAGGTTTCTGAAACAAAATATTTACCAAGCTTACGAATTTTCAAAGAGCCAAAACTCTGCTAGATTGTCTACACGACCATTCGAGGCTGGTAAAGATATTCCGTGTGTCATTCCTGTGAACATGAGACTCAGAACATATGTTCATAAGTTATTCTTTTTGCAATCTTTCTCTCTAAGAAAGATTACAACAATCAAGTACGCCTAGTACTCACTCTTACGAGCTTATTGTCATTGTGCTGATAGTTTCAGGAAAACTCTAAACACTCCATTCTGGCGACGAGGAGGCTGCGTGGTGTGCCTACACTCCAAGGAGCTGTGAAGTGAACGACGAACAAAAAACCAAGCGAGTGAGCTTGTGGACTCAAGGACGAGGCATTCTTCAACAAGCAATAGATCGTAGAAGCACCTTATATAATCCAACACTTAGAGGATTTTCATAATTGTTTCTAAAGAGTGGACGTAGGACCTTTTTGGCTAGATAACCACTATAAATCATTTGTCATTTATTACTTTCATACTTGTTGTCGGGTTACTTTTCTTTAAAACTCAACACTCAAGTGTTTTAATATATTCAGAAAACTTCCACTAAGCATACTCGAACCTAAGTACGTGAACAAAAGAATTAACAAACCAAACTGACACATTACCATCAGTTTGGATAAGTGCAAGCTTACCGTAAAACAAATTTAATTCCACTGTGCAACTTACGTTTGCTATGATAAATTCGGGACCAACAGAGGAGATCATTAATAGCAGTAATAGGAATTTCATAATATGATTAATAAATTACCCGATAAAGAAGTAATTAATTGTAGTAAACTAAATTTAATATTTTTATGAGATTGATTAATTTATATTATTGAGACCAAAAGGAAAATGTTACATTTTAATAACCTAAGTTATACTTATCCGACCAAGCAATTTATAAAATTACTTGATATCTCACCAAATTGCAAGGTTTATGTGGTAAATAATTGATTTAGCTATCAAATACAATCCGGGATATAAGTTTTGCCCCAAAATCTGTATTTTTATTAATTATTTTAAATCTAAATGTAATTCATTTCCTAGTGTAAAATCAAATCTTATATTTTATTTGGTCAAATAATTTATCTAAATAACTAAGTTATCGTACATGGATTTAATTCATGACATCATTTTCTGAGGGATCGATAATTTTATATTAGTCACTGTTTTATTAGCATTGTTAAGAAAAGTAGTGATCAAGGACACCTAGGATTGAAGAGCTTGGTCCATAGAACGATAATAAATGGGTTTTATTGGCCTATAATGAATAAGGATTTGGAGGATCTAGTTCGAAGATATGATAGTTACCAAAGATTCGCTATTTTCAGCTATCAACCGACGGAACCTTTGCATGCAAATATCCCTTCTTGGTCCCTTTAGTCAATGAGGAATTGATATCATTATAGAAATGTTGAAAAAAGTTGGGCAAAAAGAGTTGCCACCAATCATTTCACTAAAGGGGTTGAGGTCAAGGCACTCGGTAAAATATGAGAGTCGGAGATGATAACCTTTATATGAAGACATATAATATGTAAGTTCAGAGTACTAAGAGATATTCAAATGGATAATGACCCGTAGTTTGTGGCAAAGTGATTTTAGGAATTTTGTGAGGCCATGAGATTCTTTATTTATTACTCAACCCCTCGATATCCAGAGAGAAATTGATTAGCCGGATCCACGAACAAGAGAATTCTAAATATGATGAAGAGAAAACTTGAGGCCCACAAATTGAAGTGGGTAGAGGAATTACCCATTATACTATGGACATACAAAACCTTAAAGAGAACTTGAACCGGTGAAACACCCTTTGCTTAGCTTATGGAGGAGAAGTAGTGCCCCTTGCAAGATTGAGGGAGGAAGTGTCCGAATCGAATTGTTTGATGAGGAAGAAAAATTGGTCACAACACAAGTGCCTGGAGATTTTGGACGAGTGAAGAAATGAGGTAATGCATCAGCTCAAAGTTCATTGATTTTATAACATATCAATACATATTCGAGAGCTGAAGAAGGGAGATTGGGTCCTACGAAGGGTCTTCTAAAAAAATCAGGAGTTAAATGCAAGAAAACTCACACCAACATAGAAAAGGTTTATACATTGTCGATCAAGCAAGAAAACTTGCACCACCAAAGGGAGGATAATATCAAATACCTTAAATATATATATATTTTTATAAAATATTATTCATTTAGCAGTAGTCAACATCCAATTTCATTAAAACTCTTTGGTACTGATACAATCCTCGCCAAAATGTTAAGATCACAGGCCAGGAACTCGATGGGTTATGGAACGCACGCGAAAACGAAATAAAAACTAATACGATGGTGGAAATCCAACACCTTTGGAATCGAAAACCTTTAAGTACCACAGTCCAGATTAAATCTCCTACGATCCAAGAAGTGAGTTGATCAAAAAACGATGCATATGAATGAAGACACCACAAACGGATGCGAAAGTCTGTTTGATAAGTAAATTTTAAATTTCAAGGTAATCCAGAGAAATTCATGAGTTTTCGGAATTGGAGAAATAACTCACAAAATTATTATTGAACTTAAAATTGAAAACTTTAGTCCATAACAAGACCTATATATAGGCAAACTCAAATCCTAATAAGGAAATCATAATCTAATAAGGAAATTAAATCCTAATTTATAAGAAAATCAAATTCTTATAAAATAAGAAAATAAAATATATCTAAAAGATAGAATTCAAAATTACTCAAATAACTAACTACCAAATCGTATCAAGACAAAACAAATCATCTATCATATCTTCAATGAATATTCTTGAAATTTCTTGATAAATCTTGCCAACTAGATCTCCATCATTCTCCTTCTCTTCAAAGGATTTTTTCGTCAAATCCACGTCTGCACTGGACTCAATGGACCATCTTACGTTGCTCTTGGTTAGCTTGTTTAGCACATCATCATGTTCAAAATCTAGCAACTGTTTTCTTCATGCATCTTTTTTTTCGTAATAATAGTTCTAGAAGAAACAAACTTATTAACTATTTTCCTCTCGACCTTCTCCTTCTCTGCTTTCACTAAGTCTGAACCCTCATGTATATCCACTTGACCTCAAAATTTTACTAGTAAAAATAGTGACTACAATTCATCCTTAACTTCATCGAGATCCTCCAATTAAGTATGAGAACTACTATGTCTTCGTCCTTGGTCTCTTACTTTGGCTTTGTATACCCAGAATTGGATTAGTAATGATAGTGAGTGTAGTCGGAGCCATGATCTCTTCATTTTCATTAGTGGGACTCTCCAAAGGTGTAGCAACTATCATATCCTCTTCCTTGGACTCTTTAGTTGAAGCACTCATCGACTAAGATTTGGTTGTCACCAACGCTTGTTCCACCATTGAGTGAAGATTTTTAAATGAGAAGTAAATATCTGGTTTAATCTTCCACCTAGCTTGTCTATGGCTCATCCTTTTGTTGCCCAAATAACCATCATCTAGATTTCTTCCTCTTCCAATCTTACTAGTATTACGATGGCAATCCTCAATGCATCAAGTTATTGATACAACATATCCATCTCTGATTTCACCATCTTTCTTAAGTCAGATTTCAAAACCTTCATCAAACATGTCTGAATTATAGCATCATCATTTAATTCCTTGTATTAAGTTTTAGTTAGTATGCTCATCGAACTGTTGGGTTTTGTATGAAAAAAGCATTTATACGATGAGTATACATTCAACATTATTTCCTATCTGTTAAACAAACTTACATGCGAGTAACAATGGTATCCTCTTATCTCACCGATAGGGACGATCATACTGCGTGTTGTAGATCGCAGAAGATAGTAATATCACTTGACCTAGTGAGATATAAATATTATCACAGTCGAGACAGCGTATGAGGATAAGTCTATCGGTGTAGGCTGCAGCATAGTCAGAAAGAAGTAATTGGTCTTGATTACTTGATATGCTGGTACGTGTGGTTGCGTATTGATTGGACCACAGTGAGATGTATTCTGCTTTATGACATCATAGAATACAAGATCTCAATCTTGATTGAGTCCAAAACCTAACGAAGGTTCAGGGGTATGCACGGGTTGACTATTTCTTTGACTTGCTATGGTGGAAAGCCTGAGTAATGTGCTCGTATAACCACATCTTGGGTAGCAGAAATTCGTGTATTACAGTCTGAGATAGGATTTAGGCTACCATATCCGAGTAATAGAATGGGGACATTTCCTGCGGAGCTCAATAACGTTCATCGTGCTAAAGTCTTGTAGGTTGATTAAGTTCAAGAACGAGTGAAAAGGTTTGAGTGGTACTGCTCAGGAAAATAATAGATTAAATAATTGTGGAAGCTTGTCAGAAGCTCCAATAAATTAATAAATGTCCAGTAAACTTAAATATGGGGATTCTCAAGTAAATGCAGCCCGTTCTCATAACGTGGTAATAAAGGGGTAGGTCAGTATTAATTCTATGGTGAAAAAGAATTAATATTAATTAATTAATTGAGTCCTGGTTGTGGACATGGTAATTAATTAATTCATAGGCCCACTTTATTATTTGCATTAGATCTCAGGTCTAACCCAAATTAAATATGCTGAAAGGGGCCCAGTAGCCCATTAGGGTTTGCAACCCTAGGTCTATAAATAGACAGTTCTCTCTCACAGTTCATATGATAATTTAAATCAGTTGAAACGCTAGTTGTGAGAGAGAGTGGGCGGAACTTCTGTGTGTTTGGGAGGAGAAGGAATTCGACTCTGACCTACACATTCACAATCCTGTGGAGTCCTCACCAGTAGTAGGATTGAACAGCATTGGGATACAGATCTGAAAATTTAATCTGAGACAGATTTCTACCCTTCTCTTTTCTTTTGATTAATTCTTAAAACTAGATCTGGTTCTAATCTCTGTTTCCGTAGTTTTAATCAAATCGCGTGGTTGAATCAAGGGATTGGAATTCAAACGCGAAAGATTAGATTAGACCCTACAGAGTTAAGGTATATTCAAAATCCACTGCATTAAATTATTAAGAGCATGCTAGGGTTTAATCATTGTTTTAATTGCTTTCAACATCCATTAACGGTTCGGGTTTATATAGATTTGGCGATTTGGTTCGTTAGGAATCCCTACAATTGGTATCAAAGTTTGGTCTCAGTTTCATGTCTCTGTTGGACATGCAATTATTTGATTTATGTATGTATGAATTTATTTATTGTTGTTGATGGTTTTTGTTTTTGTTCCTCATGGCAACCCGTTTGATTTAATTTGCGGTGGTTTATCTGTGTTTGGATTAAATTGTTTTGTAAAATCACAAGAAAATTCATAATTAGATTTAGGAAAAGTTTTAATAGATTAGTCTATTTGTAATTTTCAAATTTGTAATTTGTATGGGACGAAGAACGAAGAAGAAACCGGCGATGAAGATGCAGGAGGCCGCGAGTGACGTGTGGCCGCAGGCAACGGTGCAGCAGCTGCGGCGGTGGCGCGCACGCAGGGACAGCGCAGCAGCGTCGCGCGCGGCTGCTGTCGATGGGAAGCAGGCTGGTGGCGCAAACCCAATTACGGTTTTCACTGCACAGCCGCAGTTCCATGACAGTAATCATCGGTGGTGGTGGCTCGGGCCCCCTAGGCGTGCGATGGCGATGCAGGCGGGTGGCGTGAGGACAGCTGCGGCATCGGATGACAGGAGGTGTGACAACATGCATCGCACGTAGGCATGCACAGCACGCGTCGACCGACATGCTGCGTATCGCTCGATGCAGCAAGTTGCGTCGCTCAACGCAGCCTCTGAATTGTTCGACGCCGATGCCAACGCCGGCACGACATGGTGGTGGCAGAGGCGAGTGGTTTTGTGCGGTGGTGCATTCGATTCTAAACCCTAGGATTTGTAGTTGTTTGTGGGACCAATTTTTAAATCACAAAACCCTAAATCCAAAAAGATTTGGTGGTTGAGAAAATCAAGGCCCTTGAAGATTTGAAGAGATTTGTATTCAAATTTGAGATTCTGTAATAGATAGGATTATTTATTTTCCTATTTTGGGGCCACGAGGAATTTTTATTTGTCTTAATTGCATCGTATAATGTGTGATTTATTATTTGTGCAATAAGCATGTGCGGATAATAACATGTTTTACTGCTTTATTATTTACAACTTTAAAAAGCATGCTTATGTGATTAATTTCATGTTGGATTATATTTTGAATTTTTTGACATGTTTAATTACATGCAGAGATTCAGGAAAATATAATGACATGAAATTATTTACGCGCGCAATTAAAAACCTTTTGAGTCAAAAATACTAAACGAATTTTTTAATTAAAATCAACAGACCTCTACAAAGTGGTCCTAGGCTGTAAGTGTGTCTTTCGTCTCAGTAAACGTCTACGAGTGTAGCTCCCTAATCAGGGTCGGCCCTCAAGGTGGGCGAGAGGGGCTTCGGCCTAAGGCCCCCATATTTCGGGGGGCCCGAAAAAATTATATCCCATTATATTATATATAATATATAATTATTTAATGAATAAGTTCATAAATGAATGAGATCAATAATCAATTACACATATAGTTAGTTCAATTAATAAAGAAGATCTATTTTTATTAACAACACAAAAAATGTTAAGATTTAATTATCTATACATATTTAAGTTTCATAAATATTCATCAAATTTAATATGAATAAATGGATTATATATTAAACATATTAGATAAGTATAAAGCGAGGTCTCAAAATTGAGGTATATTTATCTTCTATTGTAGAATTGAGATATAGACATGTAGTACTTGGGGCCCCCAAATGGACCTAATCATATTTAACACTTTGGCAAAAGTTTGCGTTAGCCACGCCTAAACGGTTTAGGTGGGTTTTATCCATACCCAAATGGGTTCACCCATCCAAAATAGAGTTTATTAATCCCCAATTAGGGTATATTAGATGGGTTTGGCTTGGGTTAATGGATAAAACCCGCCTAAACCGTTTAGGCGTGCCTAACCTGAGACCTTCCCTAACACTTTTTATAACCTAAAACAATAATAATAATATATATATACAAGAAAGAATGATTCATTACAAGTTTTTTTTATTGTAGTAGTGAAATAAAAATTGATATTTATAACTTAAAAATTTTTGTTTAAAAAATCTTCGGTTTATTTTCGCCCATGGGCCCCCACATTTTCAGGGCCAGCCCTGTCCCTATTTCTCGGAGGTGCATGGGCTGCCGTTGTTAAGATTTCTAGACAAACAATTTAAATCAAGTGAATAGTGGAAGGGTTTTGCGTAAACGTCTACGAGTGTAGCTTGCGTAATTCTTTTCTCATAAGTATTCTAGGATTGATTTAAATTATTGATAACAAAGGCTTTAAGGGTCATGCGATATGGTTTCGCACCATGCTAACTGTTCTCTTTTGGCTAGAGTTAAATTTGTGGTTAATTGCTTTGAAGCATCTTAGAATATAATGCAATTGATGTTTCCCTTTTCTTGAGAGATGGCTTGGTCTAAGTTTTTACACTAATTATTAATTTCATGTGTCTAAGGATTCCTGACATGGTATGAAATTAAAGGATTGAGGCTCAAAACTCGTAGTTTGGTTGAGAGTGACATCATAAACGTCTACGAGTGTAGCTTGCGGTGGGAACCTTTGGGTTATTAGTGGAAAATATTTGTATTTGATTTATAAGGAGATTTTAAATGCATTTATTTTCGAATGTTCTGCATGTTTGTTCTTATTTAGACTCTTTATTTATTTCAGATATGTCTATGTCTAATGTCATCAATATTCTTGCACAAAATTCTTTAACTGGTCCAAACTTCCTGGAATGGAAGCGCAATCTTGAATACATCCTGATTGCAGAAGAACATATGTTCATTCTTCAAGTACTTTGTCCTATAGTACCCACTGCTGAGTCGTTGATCACTAGAAAATTTAACCAGACAAATTATAGTACATCGACAAATAAATTTATAAAACACCCTAAGGTGGTCGAACCCATAGAGACTTTGTAATGAAACTATCCTATGTACTAGCCATAATTCTTAAAACATAGTTGTTTGAGTAAATAGAAATTGTGGTTTGGTTTTGTAATTTAAAGATAGCAATGTTGAAAAGTAAAGGGTTTTGAAAACAATAATTAAAGTTACAGATTCCAGGGAAGATAATCAAATCATCAACATGAAAAATTCATCAACTCAGCAATGGGGAATAAATTAGATTCAAGTGGATTAAATTCCTTGGCTAGGCAATTAAACCCTAGATTACTAAATTGTGACTATCTCTTCTTGGTCTCAAGAACACAAATAAGCCAATCCCAATAATTATCTAATTTTAATCCTACAATTAATTCTTCCTTTTGAGACAAAAAACAATTGCATTCAATTCTCTCTTCCAATTACTAATTTTCACATTTCGGTCCTTCAATTAATAACTTTCAAACCTAGATTAATTTCATCTCTCGATCCTTCATTAATCAAGAGATAATTGATTTGAATAAAAACCAAGAATTGAACCATGCTATTGAGTTGAATCATTCATACATGCATTAGAAAATATTATAAAAACCCTAGAATCGGCTAGGGTTTCTAGCCACTAAACATGGATAGAAATAAAGCAAACATTCTATTAAAACTCATAAATTACCTCATAAGGAAAATAGGAACCTGGAAAGTCTTGAAAAAACTCCAATGTTAAATAATCCTAAGCAATAATAGAGATAATTTTCGAGCCTATTTGAGTTTGGTATTTATAGAGGGGCCAAAACATCTAAACTAGGTAATGGGCTAAAATATAAAAAATAACCAAACTGGGAAAAATTCCCCTTCTCGGCCTCCATGTGGATCGACACAGTGTGTGTCGATCGACACATAAGCATTCATGTCGACTGGCAGTCTTCAACCTTCATGTCGATAAACTCCCTTTTCCTTTGTTTTGATCGACACAAAGTGTGTCGATCGATACACATGCAAGTGTGTCGAGCCTTCCTTCCTGCTTTGCCTTCGATAGACATTTGACCTCCGTATCGACATGCTCCCTGTTGGTCAACACAAAGGTAATGCTTTGGGTTTTTTGGCACGTCTTCCAACTTAGTTGACTTCCCGTGTGTCAATCGAAGCAGCAACTCTGTAAAACTCGGCTCTTCTCATCTTTTGCTCACTTTTAGCCTCAAATACCTACAAAACTTAGCATCACAAGCATAACATCCTCTATAGTACACTCATGCACGAAAACAACTAATAAACTAACCTAATTGCACTAAAACAAATGAGAAAATCATGGATAAGTGAGTACAAATACGAGCTTATCAAACCCCCCCCCCCCCCCCAAACTTGAATGTTTGATTGTCCTCAATCAAAACAAAAGAAAGAAAAGAAATCCCATGCAGTTGAAAGTGCAATGCCTCACAAGATTCATCACATTCAAGAATAAAAAACCTACATCACACTAACAATTTGAAAGAGATAAGAAATCCATCAACTTTGGAAGACTCAC
The DNA here is from genome assembly GCA_026898455.1 of Plectranthus barbatus. Lineage (NCBI taxonomy): Eukaryota > Viridiplantae > Streptophyta > Magnoliopsida > Lamiales > Lamiaceae > Plectranthus > Plectranthus barbatus. The sequence continues at coordinate 166,620 of JAPKLW010000554.1, read as the reverse complement.
GAGGAATTGTATAGCTCATTCACACAAGTGTTTAGTTTTTCAATAAAATTACTCACAACATGTATGAAGAAATTTTTACCATAGGCTTGCAAAATTTCTAGAATCTCCACTGCTCAAATATGCACACAATTCAAGAATCAAAAAGGACTTTTTATAAGGTTGTAAGGTAGGTTTTTTGTGAAAGGTGGGGAAATATAGTCAAGTGACACAAAATTAATTCTAGTGCGTGCACCTCATCAATCTTAATTCACTCTATTCTCTTCTTTTACCCTTCTCCTCAAATTTTCAATACAAATCAAGGCTCTCTTTTTTTCCTCTTCTAATCATTTTATGCTCTTATTGATAACATTTTTTTTCTTTCTTTTGAGCTTATAAGGACACAAACAAACTTTTCTTTTCTTTTCTAGAGCTCAACCTTCTTTTGTACACCAATTTAAAAAAATTTCATTCACTTATAACAATTACCCTTATTTCACCCAAATCCTATAGACAGGATACAAATCACTTTTTTCATAGTACTCTCTCGTAGACAAGACAGAACTACAATATTTTTCTTAACTCATAGACCAAGAAAGAAAAAGTAACAGGCTCAAAGGGGCTATTCTAGGGATAAAATATCACAAGGGACAGTGTTTAGGATAATTTGGCCAACAAAGATGGTCTAAAATCATTTTCTATCCTTGTGCACACTATGAAGTCTCGAAAGAGAACAGAAGCAAGTTCTATAGAAATCAAACATACATGTGAATCTCACATGAACAAATAAAGGCTCAAATTCTCACTTGGGTTCTAATATTTCTTTCTTATTTAGTTTCAAGCTACTCAAACATCATGCAAGTGTATGTTTCAATTCAATCTTGTCATGCGGTATTCTACATTCACAACATTCATAAGCAATCAACCACAATCAAAATTAAATCAAACTCATCCTCAAACCCATTTCAAACTCACACTTAGTTCAAATAGGTTCAAAACTCAAGAAGAAGTTTTCCTCACACTATATCCATATTTTTTTTCTAGGCAAAAACTTAAATAAAACAAATAACAGGAACCAATAAAAAGGATAGAAAAGTTTAAATTTTTGTCCACATCCCCCCAAACTTATTTCGAACGCGAAGAGTTAGAAAAAGTTTAAAAATCAGATAAGAATAAGAATTAGGACCTGACTATTGATCTTAGACATCAACGTTTTTATCCAACAGAGGAATCTGCGCTGCTCGACAAAGTATTGAAGTTGCTGGCACTCTGTGTCAATCGACAGACTGTGTGTTGATCGACACAGAACCTTCATGTCAACTCCTAGTGTTAGGATTTTTGTTAGAGAAATCCTTCCTAACTTTTTGTTGTTTTGGTGGGTCAAAGATTGTAAGCCATCTTAGTCAGTTTCTCCAGTTTCTAGAGTTCTAAACTGTAATCCTTGTATAGGATTGAATTGAGATGTAATAGAACTTAAGCGGAAGACCGAGCAAAGGAGAATGCTCGAGAACTGACTATCATCAGGCCTAGACTTAACCAAAAACTGTGTTGGAGCACTCAGTTTTAGGTCCATCCATACTGACCAGGAGAATTCAGCATGACGGCTTTCCCGAACTGACAAAGGAGTAGTCAGTATAAGGGTTTTCCATACTGATAAGGAGAAATCAGTATGAGGGCGTTTTTCATACTGACTGTGGATAGTCAGTATAAGGGTTTACCATACTGACGTTGGGAAGTCAATATGAGGGCTAAGTTGTACTGACCTTGAAAAGTCAGTATAAGAGCCTCTACCTTTAAAGTTTGAGTAATTCGAAAGATATCAAAGCTCAGTCAGACTCAGGCATTCCTATATGCCCAAGTCAGTACGAGGTTATCCAAACTGGGATTCCTCAGGCTGAAAAGATGTCTGACATAAAGTTAGTGTATAGTACACTGACGCAGTAGAGCAGAGCAGAAATGAGACCTAAGGCATGGGCTACGATTGGACAATATAATCCATGAGTCTAACATCTGGATTTATGAGTCTAACAGATAGAAATTCCAAATGCCAAGGGTCTTCCTCTATATAAAGGCCAGCCCTCACAACTTTAAAAGGGGTTACCTGAACTATCAGAACTACCTGAACAGAATACAAAAATCTGTAAAGCCTTCATTGACAAAGGGCATTCTTTCAGGCCATCTCTCTGCTAAACTCTCTGAGTGTCCGTGTTTTCTAACACGAGACTTAATTCTCCTACTCAAGTTACCCACCGTGCTAACTTCTCCTAGCACGAGGTTGAAGCTCTTTGTGACGACCCGACCCCGGAGCATGGAGTGATCGCCGGTTCATGAGTAGCACGGACAATGAGCGGCTCCTGGAAGACTTCTGATAGGTGTGTGGAGGGTGACATGAATGAATGGAGCCACACTGGAATGAGAGGGATTCTGGCTACGCAAGAATGAAAGTGCTTAAAGGATTTGATTGTGCTACTCATACCAACATGGTGCATCATCTTTTCCGGCACCCATTCTAGGAAAACTCCAATGTTAAGCGTGTTTGACTTGTGGTAGAACTAAGATGGGTGAACCCCTGGGAAGTTTCTCAGGGTGCGTGTGAGTGAGGACAAAGCACGCTGGGAAGGACTTGTGTTGGTTTGTGGGGTCATCCGTCAGTCTTGAAGCCGGCCCAGGCCATTGGTGGGTAACGTGGCCGACCTCGGGTGAGCTCGTTTGGGCCCTGGGGTCGGGGCGTTAAACTCTTCTTGGTGAATATATCTTTCTGAGATATATTCATAGCAGTCGGTTTCCTAGTTTGGGATTCTGATTCTCACGGGCGTATGTCAACCACCTGAGTTTTGGGAAGAACAAGTAAACATCCAACCACCGGGAAGAAGGTTGCGGGGTGTCCTCCTCATTTCAACCTGAAGACTGAGTCTACAAGGAGTTCCTAGGTGAGTGCCACAGCAGACCGAAGGATGGAGGAGCCAACGGGTTGTGTATAGATCGTAAGGAGGCTTGTATCTACTTAGTGAATTATCGGATGTAGGTTATTGAGATCCGAACCACTATCAGTCCTATATGCTCTTTACAGCTTTATTTACATTCTTGCTCTGTTCTTCTGTTTCACAAACTGACTTTGAAACCTTCAATATTTCTAAGTATTGAAGAATATATACTGTGAAACGGACTTAACCAGGACAGGATTAAGCTTAAGTCTTCTAAACACACAAAACTGACTTTAATCTGTTTTACTCGAACCAGTGCAAGTGTCACCTTTACTTCCGCTGCTTATTATATACCTTCCACTGCATAGTTTTGCACTCTGATTTCGGGACCAACACCTTGCTCGGGTCGAAGTGTAGCTCTGTCATGACCTTTTTTTCGATCGACATCAGGCATGTCGATCGATACAGAGGTCGATCCTCCAATTTTATTTTATTTCCTTTTCAAAAATAAATAAAGAAAAACAGAAAATCAAAAAATTAAAACAAAGGAAAATAAAAAAATTGAAAATAAAACAAAAGAAATTGAAATTGAAAAGTAAAACAAAATGAAAGAATTTGAAATAAAGTATATAAGGGTTGGGTTACCTTCCAACAAGTGCTTAGTTAACGTCGAAGCTTGACGGTACCTCTTTTTTCTCAAATCCATGACGGATGAGTGCGGACTCTCCTTCCTCGGGCATCAACCATATAGACCAACCTGTCTTCAATGACAGCAGTGAGCTCGGGGTGAGATGGTGTAATTGACAATTTTGCCATCTCATTCCCTCACTCCTGTTCAATGGCAGCTCGGTCATCTTTTTCTAACTCGTCTTCATCCTCATATTCTTCAGAATCTTCAATGGAGGTGATCCAGTTGCATTCAGATTGCTGCCAGCTTTTGTCGAGCTTGAATGTGATCCTTTCTTTATTAGCTCGAAGGGTAATTTCTTCACTGCGGCAGTCAATCAGTGCGGCACTTGTATCCAAGAACTCTCGCCCCAAGATAAGGGATGTGACAATGTCCTCCTTCATATCCAAAACTACAAAATTTGCAGGAAAGATTAGATGACCCACACGAATGAGAACATCCTCAAGTATACATTTTGGGTGAGACACAGATCGGTCTACCATCTGTAGTGTGATTGTAGTAGGCCTCATCTCTCCAATGTTGAGGCGCTTGAATATGGTGTATGGCATGAGATTGATGTTGACACCAGTGTCGCACAGCACCTTTTAAAATTCAATCCCCCCGATCTCGACTGGAATCAAGAAGCATCCTGGATCACTCCTCTTGATCAGAATCTTCTTTTACAGGAGTAGGCTGCACTGCTCATGGATCTTCATAATTGAATTCTCCACAAAGTGTTTCTTCTCGCTCATCAACTTGCGGAGATACTTTATTTAGCTCGGGATCTCTCTCAAAGCTTCAATCAATGGTAAGTTAATACTTACCTTCTTCAAGTTCTCCACGAACCTCAAGAACTTTCTCCTTTTGCTTGGCGAACCGCTGAGGAAAGGGCATCGGAGGTGTCAGAACAGCTTTGGAACTTGGATTGTTGAGTTGGGGCTGCATTTGTGTTGACTGGGTTGTAGGTGTGTCGACCTGCCCTCTGTGTTGATTGACAAGGGGTGTGTCAGTTGACACACCCGTAGAATTCATGTCGATCAATTCTTCATCTTCCCTCAACATCTCTTCCTCTTTGTGTCCTCAGTGTTGATCGACACAGGGTGTGTCAGTCGACACAGAGGGCAATCCTGCGGTAATTTCCTCTTCATCTCCCCCAAACTCATTTTCGGGCATCCTCGGGCCTGTGTAGCTTGTTCCGAACCTCAATTTGATTGCCTTGCACTCTTTTTGGTTCTTGGGGTTGGCTTCGGTGGTGCTTGGCGAATTTCCTTGTTGATGTAGCTTACCAAGTGAGGTAGCAATCTGACTGACTTGAGTCTCGATAATCTGCACATGCTTGCCAAGTCTGTCCACCTTGGTGTTGAACCCTGCCACTTCTTGCTCAATTTTACCAACCCGGTAGTCAGAAGCTTTGATAAACTTCTGCAACATCTCGTCGAGGTTCTCCTTCTTCTTCTCCACAATTTCACCATTTTGCACATCAAATCCTGGTGGAGGCAGTTCGGCACCTTCAGGCTAAGCATAGGAAAAACCAGAATGAGCTCTTTGTTGGTAATGATGGTATCCCCCTTGCCGGTATTAATTTTGGTAACCACCTCGATTCATGTAGTTCACGTAAGCTACAGGATCATCCTGTGCAACAGAAACACAAACAACATTAGATGTCAGTTTCTCCATCTCCCCCTTGAGCTTCTCAGTATCCTTGTTGAAGGTGTCATCTTCTTTCTTCTCCACAGCTCTGACTTGTGGTCTCCTTGGATTGACCCATTGTTGAGTATGCAAGGCCACCAAGAAGTTCAAATTGGCGCCCATTGTTCAAAATAATAGAAGTTCAACCCTAGGATCTGTATTATCCTTTATTTGCTTTAAATCTTTATTTTTATTTTAAAAAATCCAAAAAATCTATTTTCTAATTGCTCAAACAATTTATCTAAAAACTATGTTTTAGTACATGAGTTTATTTCGTACATAATTCTATGTGGGTTTGGCATTCGAGTTATAAATTTATTTGTCCACTGTATTGCAATTAATCTAGTATCAGTGATCAAATTTGATATTTCCTCCTATCACGCGAGTGACTTGGGTTCGATCCCCGGCAACGGTGCTAATTTGATCTCTAGAAAATTTAACAAGACAAATTATAGTACAGAGACAAATAAATTTATAAAACACCCTAGATGATCGAACCCACAGAGACTGTGTAATGAAACTATCTTATGTACTAGCCATAGTTCTTAAAACATAGTTGCTTGAGTAAATAGAAATTGGGGTTTTGTTTTGTAATTTAAAGATAACAATGATGGAAAGTAAAGGGTTTTGAAAACAATAATTAAAGGTACAGATTCCAAGGTAGATAATCAAATCATCAACATGCAAAATTCATCAAATCAACAATGGGGAATAAATTAGATTCAAGTGGATTAAATTCCTTGGTTAGACAATTAAACCCTAGATTACTAAATTGTGATTATCTCATCTCGGTCTCAAGCACACAAATCAGTCAATCCCATTAATTGTCTAATTTTAATCCTATAATTAATTCTTCCTTTTGAGGCAGAAAACAATTGCATTCAATTCTCTCTTCCTATTACTAATTTTCACCTTTCAGTCCTACAATTAATAACTTTCAAACCTAGATTAATTTCATCTCTCGATCCTTCATTAATCAAGAGATAATTGATTTGAATAAAAACCAAGAATTGAACCATGCTATTAAGTTGAATCATTCATACATGCATTAGAAAAGATTATAAAAACCCTAGAATTGGCTAGGGTTTCGAGCCACTAAACATGGATAGAAATAAAGCAAACATTCTATTAAAACTCATAAATTGCCTTACAAGGAAAATAGGAACCTGGAAAGTCTTGAAAAAACTCTAATGTTGAATAATTCTAAGTAATAATAGAGATAATTTTCGAGCCTATTTGAGTTTGGTATTGATAAAAGAGCCAAAACATCTAAACTAGGTAATGGGCTAAAATATAAAAAATAACCAAACTGGGAAAAATTCCCCTTCTCGGCCTCCATGTCGATCGACACACATGCATTCATGTAGACTGGCAGTCTTCAACCTTCATGTTGATCAGCTCCTTTTTCCTTCGTGTCGATCGACACACATGCAAGTGTATCGAGCCTTCCTTCCTACTTTGCCTTCGATCAATATCCGACCTTCGTGTCGATCGACATGCTCCCTGTCAGTCAACACAGAGGTAATGCTTCGAGTTTTTTGCACGTCTTCCAACTTGGTCGACTTTCCGTGTGTCAATCAAAGCAGCAACTCTGTAAAACTCGGCTCTTCTCATCTTTTGCTTACTTTTAGCCTCCAATACCTACAAAACTTAGCATCACAAGCATAACATCCTCTATAGTACACTCATGCACGAAAACAACTAATAAACAAACATAATTGCTCTAAAACAAAGGAGAAAAGCATGGATAAGTGAGTACAAATACGAGTTTATCAGTCCTCTCAAGAGGATGTACACTATTACAACAAGTGGGGGAAATCAAACAATGTAGCCAAGTGCTACATGATGAACACTATGTCGAAAGTCTTAAAACAGTAGCATCAGCACCATAGGGATGCCTATGACATTATGGCCAATCTGGAGGCAACTTATGGGGAAACTTATAGAGCTGTCAGATTTAATCTCATGAGGGAAATCGTGAGTAGAAAAATTTCTGCTGGTAGTTTAATGAGAGAGCACGTGGTTTCCATTACTCACCTCATGGATGAGATGACTGTGCACGGTGGAGGTATTGACGTTGAGGCCAAGGTCAATATCATATTGAACTCTCTACCCAAGTCCTTTGAGAGTTTTAGACTGAATGTTGTCATGAACAAGAAATAGTACACTCTTAACGAGTTGCGCAATGACTTTATGGCAGCAGAATCATTCATGAATCCTCAAAAGGTTGTCTTAGCTACTTCTGGTAATCACTCTACTGTATCAAAAGGTGTGAAGTGGAGAAGGATTAAGAAGAAAGCTGGAAAGACAACTGCAAAGGACACGGAGGCTGACAAGAAGCGTAGTGTTGCAACTATGAAGGAAAAGTGTTTCAAGTGTGGTAAGAAAGGGCACTGTGATAAGTTAGTATTTTTACCAACTTATCTCTTTGTTCTTTGACTAATTGGGTGATGTTTGGATTATTTTACGTGTCTTTTTGTGCATGAATTGGCTTTTGTGCTCGTAATGTCGTGATTGGTGAATTATGCAGGTGATCGAATAACGATCGACGAAGAGAATTGAAGGGAGATCGACGCACGGTTCAAAAGTCAGGTCCACGTCGATCGATGCGGTTTCTCCATCTATCGACGCGGCGATGGGTTTTCCTAATCTGATCCTGATTTGAAGATAGAGACATATCTAATCCTAGATACTGTTTGATGCATCCATCACTACTATAAAAGGCCATGTAAAATTCAAAAATTGGTGTGGAAATCAGTTGAGCAATTAAGAGATTTTAGAGTTGAAGATTTTAGAGATTTCCAAGAGTTTTTTAGGTTTTATGTTTGAAGACAGGTTTTTTTGGGAAGACATCTACACTCAAGTTTTATGCAATTCATGTTTTTCTTTATCTCTGATGCTTTTATTCATGAATATGTGTAACTAAATCCCTTCTCAGATTCTAGGGTTTCGAACTATCATTGTATACATGTTTGATTAATTGAATTATTTTCCCTTTCCCATCGTAGTTTGTGAAATCTGTGCTTATTCATAATCTTGAGTTTGCTGGCCACATCTTAGGATTAATTAGTTGAGAACTTGAGACATAATTGTAATAGTTTTCAATGGAAAGAGTTTTCACAATGTAATTTGATTTCTTGTCTAAGAAGGAGGAGATAGATTATAGGAATAAATCTGTTGATTTTTGGAGTTAGTTAATTCATCTTGAGATCGAGCGGAGATAGGTAATTTACTAATCTACTTTATGAATTGTCCAACAAAGAAGTTCATAATACTTTTCTGATGTTTCACTACGAAGAGGAATTAAATTGGGAATTAATCAATTCATTCATACATGTCATACTCGATAGGTAGATATCCCTGGAATTTGTACTTCTCATAACTGCTTCAACAAAAGTCTTTTATTTTCCTGTTTAATTTTAATTTGCGAAATCAGTTAAAACAAAACCCAAAGTTTATTTTCTTCCCTAACCAGTATTTTGAGCACATATGTTTTAGTATTTAAGATTTTTTCTTCCCCATGGGATTCGATAATTTATTTGCCGCTTTATTATTAGCTTTGCTAAGTCGCTAGTAAAATAATTCTGCGATCACACTGGAGGAAAGATTGTCTGGCCGACAAAGCTAGACAAGGTATGCCATTTGCATGTATAACTGTAGCATGATTAGAGTCTGTCTTTGTTCCTCTAAGAGCTGTAGACAATGGCTTGTTAACCATGTTGTTATACTTTGCAGAGAACCGTGCCGAGAAGGCTGGACAGTATTGGTAAGCAAATACTAGTTGCATGGAAGGCAACGTTTCGACGGAGCCTCATGAAGTTTTCTTTCTCCTTATGTTTTGATGAATAAAGTACTTTTGAGAGTTTTATTTTGGGTCGTGTTTTTCCGGCAAGACAAATGTTTATCAGCTTTGCATGGATATTTCTATTATTTATTCCTAATTATCATTGGGAATAACAATGTTATCTATTTTGGGATGTTGGTTAACTCTCTTTATGTTGCTTACTTTTATCAAAACTGTCTATGAATGTTGCATGTAATTCATCTGATATTAATAATCCTAGAAAGAGAAAGTTTACTTCTTGTGATGAGGATCTTACATATCTCTGGCACTTAAGACTGGGTCACATCAACTTGAAGCGGATTCAGCGACTTGCAGATGACAGTACATTGAACTTAGTCCGGCATGTACCTTATCAAGTCTGTGAATTCCTGCATTAAGGGAAAAATGTCCTCTAGGCCTTTTCAGACTAGTCAGTCTCGAGCAGATGATGTGTTCGAATTGATCCATTCTGACTTATGTGGGCCCATGTCCACACAGGCTCGTGGAGGGTATAACTACTTTGTCACTTTCATTGACGACTACTCGAGATACGGATATGTTTACCTACTTTGCTACAAGTCTTAATGCTTTGAGAAATTCAAAGAGTTCAAGGTTGAGGTAGAAAAGAAGGTCGGGAAAACTATCAAGTCATTGTAATCTGACCGTGGTGGCGAATACCTCAGCAATAAGTGTAGGGTTTGAGTCTACGATGGACAACACGAGTTGTCATTAATGAATTTCTTGCCAAGGATCGTTCTTAGGATACCAGGAACAAATTTCAATTAAATAAACCATGCGATTCTATGCATGCTCCTACAAAATTAATTGCAGATGATGGATTTAGAGAATACCTGATTTCACCGTTTGATCTACAGATCTAGATCGGAGCCAATAACGATGAAATAGATTTGGATCTGAATCTGAACGTCGGCGATGAACAGTTGTTCCTACAGATCTGATCTTCTGATATGTTCCCTTGCTCCTTGGAAATCTGGTGAGGATTATCTACCAAGTTGGATCCGAGATCTGGAGAAATCGATCAGTTCCTCCCACCGGATCAGCCACGGCCATCTCTCTCTATTTTCAATGTACTGAAAAGTCTAACTTGATCTGATAGAGAGAAGGCATATATATAGTGTTAGGGTTTTGAGAAACCCTAACCCTAATGGGCTTGAGCAGTTCATGGGCCAGACCAGGGACCAGATGCAAATAATAAAGTGGGCCCTCTTTATTAATTAATCCTTCCTTGTTCAACCCAGAACATAATTAATTAATAAAATATTGTTTTAACCTTCACCACGGTAACAATGCTGACTCGCCCCTTTATTACCACGTTATTAGAAACGGGTTGCACCAAACTAACATGATCCACATATTTAAGGTTTTAGACATTCATTAATTAATTTGGCTTATGACAATCAGCCACAATTAATTAATCTCTTATTTCCTGAGTAATACCACTCACTCCTTTTCACTTATGCCTGAATTAAATAATTCAACCTGCAGGGTTTAGCATAATGAACCTTGTGAGCTCCTCAGGGAATGTCACCATCCTGAAATGGATATGCTTACCTAAACGTCCAGACTAAGCAGGCCACACACAAATTGCCAACACCCAAAATACGGGTATAAGAGTACATGTAAGACTCGCCACCATGGTAAATCAAAGTGTGGTCAATCTGTGTGTGCCCCTTATCCTTCAGTTAGGTTTAAGATCATAGGAAGTATGTTAGGGATCTGGCTCATTCATATGTTAATGAGAATGGCACATCCCACTGTTGATCCCATCAATACATAACCATGTACCGACACATCAAGTAGCTAGGATGAGCCCACTTATGAATCGATGTGCCGCAGCTTAGACCGACAGCCTATCCAGGGACTGTCTCAGCTGTGATACTGTTTATATCTCGCTAGGTCAAACAACTCATATGATCCTCTGTGATCTCCTACACACCATATGGTCATCCCTATAGGCGAGATAATAGGATATTATGGTTCGTTGTATGTTTGTTTCATCATACAGCGAGCATTGCTGTAGCAACATATATGAAGGCCAGTGTACAAAACACTTAATCACATATGCTTTCAGTATATAATCCCAACAATAAGTTCCTGTAATATTTGTCAAATCATGGGATTACATCCCAGTGGACTGCATCAGGTACTCCCTAGCAAAATGGTGTGGCTGAAAGAAGAAATAGATTTCTTTTGGAAATGGTGAGATCAGTGATGAGTTATGCAAGCTTACCCATCTCGTTTTGGGACACGCATTGGAAACAACGACTTACATCTTAAAATTGGTGCCTTCTAAATCGGTTCCTAAGACACCCTGTGAGCTCTTCTTTGGACACAAACCCAGTTTACGCAAGTTTAGAGTATTGGGTTGTCCGGCACACATGCTAACGAAGGAACCTGCTAAGTTAGAAAATAGGTTCAAGGTAATGTTGTTTATAGGGTATCCTAGGCAAACGAAAGGTGGTTACTTTTATTGTCCTAAGAGTCAGAGAATCGTTATTAGCACCAACGCTAGATTCTTGGAGGATAAGTATATGAGAAACCACAAGACAAGGAGTGATATAGTTCTTCAAGAAATTGAAAACGAGAATGCAATTCAAAGGGAAGGGGAACATGCGAATGTGAGTGTTCCTGTGAGAAGTACAGCACCACTGGCGCGTTCTTCAGTGCAAGGTGCATAACTACAAGTTGTTGCACCAACTACTGACATGGTTCCCGATGCCTCGTCGCAGTGGGAGAGCTATTTTCCAATCGGAAAGGTACATGTTCGTTGGTGAGTCTTCGGACTTGAGCCCTGAAGATGGACATGAAGACTCTGACCCACTGACCTACGAGGAGGCAGTGCATGACAAGGACGTTCAGAAATGGCGTATCGCCATGGATTCTAAGATAGAATCCATAACCGCTATGGATGTATACCAGAAAACTAAGCTGTCTGATGGATTTGGGGCCATAGGGTGCAAGTGGGTATACAAGAGAAAGAAGGGAGCGGATGGAGAAATTACGGCTTTCAAAGCCAGACTGGTGGCAAAGGGTTATAGTCAGAAAGAGAGCATAGACTATGATGAAACATTTTCACCTGTAGCCATGCTCTAATCCATCCGGATATTTCTTGCCATAGCAGCGCATATGGACCTCGAGATTTGGTAGATGAATGCCAACCCCGCTTTTCTAAATGGTTACCTTGAAGAAGGTAGAGACATCTATATGCAACAACCCGAGGGTTACATGCGCAAAGGTGAAGAACATCTTATCTGGAAGACTAAGAATTCCTTGTATGGACTTAAGCAAGCTTCAAGGTCGTGGAACTTACGTTTCAACGATGTGATCAAATCTATGGATTTTCACAGTTGGAGAATGAAAGTTGTGTATATCGACTTTGTATTAGTGGGAGCGTGGTTTTTCTTGCACTATACGTGGAAGATATACTCCTATTTGGAAACAACGAGGAAGTGATGTCGGAGATTAAGAGTTGGTTATCCGAACAATTGCAAATGAAGGATTTGGGAAAAGCTGGGTACATCTTTGGGATTAAAGTCTTACGGGATTGTAAGAAAAGGATGATAAGCTTATCCCAGGCATCATATGTGGATACTATGATAGCCCGATTTAGCATGCAACTCGTCAAGAAAGGCTTGCTACCTTTCATACCTGGCGTACGTCTTTCTATTGGACAGTGTCCTAAGACACAAAAGGAGAAAGATAAGATGAGCCTTGTATCATTCACTTCAGTGGTGGGTAGTCTCATGTATGTGATGTTGTGTACCAGGACAGATATTTGTTATGTTATGTCGTTGGCATGGTAGCGAGATATCAGTCTAACACTGGACAGGCGCATTGGACTGCGGTAAAGCACATCCTCAAGTATTTGAAGAGAACTAGGAATTATATCCTAGTTTATCAAAGTGAGGATTTGTGCCCTGTGGGTTATACAGATTTGGATTTCCAAGGGGACCAGGATGAGAAGAAATCGACCTTAGGTACCTTGGGAGGTGGGGCTATATCTTGGAGGAGCGCAAAGCAGAAATGCATTGTTGACTCCACCATGGAGGCGGAATATGTCGCTGACTCCGAAGCTTCGAAAGAAAGGGTATGGATCCGGAATTACCTCTTGGAGTTAGATGTGATTCCGAGTTTTCCTAGGAGTATCACAATTCATTGTGATAATTCTGGTGCAATGGCAAACTCGAAGGAACCATAGACTAACAATGCGAGCAAACACATAGAGAGAAAGTACCACATCATACGAGAGATCGTATCGAGGGGCGATGTGCAGATCAAGAAGATTGACACAAGAGACAACCTAGTTGATCCATTCACAAAGTGTTTACCACAGAAGGTTTAAAATATATATATTCGTAGACTAGGTCTAAGGTGGATGCCTACCACTAGCAGTGGTTAATGTAATAGCTAGGCTAGATAGACGCACTGTATACTCTAGATAGTTGATGTAATGTTTTGAGTATAAGTGGGAGATTTTTAGGTTTTGTATACAGAAAACATTTATCACGATGAGTATACATTCAGCATTATTTCCTATCTGGTAAACAAACTTACATGTGAGTAACAATGGTATCCTCTTATCTCACCGATAGGGACGATCATACTGCGTGTTGTACATCGTAGAAGACAGTATGATCACTTAACCTAGTGAGATATAAATATTATCACAGCCGAGACAGCGTATGAGGATAAGTCTGTCGGTGTAGGCTACAACATAGTCGGAAAGAAGTAATTTATCTTGATTACTTGATTTGCTGGTAAGTGCGGTTGCGTATTGATTGGGCCACAGTGAGATGTATTCTGCTTTATGACATCAAAGAATACAAGATCTCGATCTTGATTGAGTCCAAACCCTAACAAAGGTTCAGGGGTATGCACGAGTTGGCTATTTCTTTGACTTGCCATGGTGGAGAGTCTGAGTAACGTGCTCGTATACCCACATCTTGGGTAGGAACAGTTCGTGTATTACAGTCTGAGATTGGAGTTAGGTTACCATATCCGAGTAATAGAATGGGGACATTCCCTGCGGAGCTCAATAACATTCATCGTGTTAAAGTTCTGCAGGCTGATTAAGTTCAAGCACGAGTGATAAGGTTTGAGTGGTACTGCTCAGGAAAATAAGAGATTAATTAATTATGGAAGCTTTTCAGAAGCTCCAATAAATTAATGAATGTCCAGTAACCTTAAATATGGGGATTCTCAAGTAAATGCAGTTCGTTCTCATAACGTGGTAATAAAGGGGTATGTCAGTATTAATTATATGGTGAAAAAGAATTAATATTAATTAATTTATTGTGTTCAAGGTTGTGGACATGGAAATTAATTAATTCATAGGCCCACTTTATTATTTGCATTAGGTCCCAAGTCTGACCCAAATTAAATATGCTGAAAGGGGCCCAGTAGCCCATTAGGGTTTGCAACCCTAGGTCTATAAATAGACAGTTCTCTCTCACAGTCCATATGATAATTCAAATCAGTTGAAACCCTAGTTGTGAGAGAGAGCGGGTGGCGCTTCTGTGTGTTTGAGAGAAGAAGTAATTCGACTCTGGCCTACACATTCACAGTCCTGTGAAATCCTCACTAGTAGCAGGATTGAACAGCATTGGGATACATATATGAAGATCTAATCTGGAGAATAGATTTCTTCCCTTCTCTTTTCTTTTGATTAATTCTTGAAATTAGATCATGTTCTAATTTATGTTTCCGCAGTTTTAATCAAATCGCGTGATTGGATCAGACCATATGGAGTTAAGGTATATTCGAAATCCACTCCATTAAATTTATATGAGCATGCTAGGGTTTAATTGTTGTTTTAATTGCTTTCAACATCCATGAACGGTCCGGGTTTATATGGATTTGGCGATTTGGTTCGTCAGGAATCCCTACAGGAACCTCACGACAAAGTGGAGACACCTTTAGATCTTGTCAAGAAGTTTCTGAAAATTACAATTAAGTCGAAATCGGACAGCTGTAATAAAAGTCATAACTAAAACAGTTTTCTCTCTCTCTATTTTTTTAAAACTTTTTTTTCTTTTTGCTCGACTCATTTTTTTTCACGATTTTTTTTTATATGGTAATTACCAAATTTTTTGGTAATTCAAGAAGGAAAAAAGAATATGGATAAAGGTAATATATAATAAGGAAAAAATTGAATAATTTAATTACCAATTTTACATGGCAATCATGAAGGAAAATACGGATAAGAAAACATATGATAAGGAAAGATTTGAAACTATGAAAAGATTTCACTATATATGGTATGGAGGATAATTCAAACATTGACTAACAAGAAACCCTAAGATTTTTTACTTTAGCAAGAAAACAAACATGACTCAATGACAAAAAAAATACAAATTAAAATGTGGGAAATCAAAGACAGGCACGATGCTAAAAAGGACGAACACAAAATAGGAACAAGACACGACACTAAATTGAACTGAAAGGAAAACAAAAAAAAAAGACACGACCTTGATCTTGATACCAAAATGATACGATCTTCGCTAGAAGGTTAAGATTGCAGCTCAGAAACTCAACGAAATATGGAACGCACTCGGAAATGAAATAAAAACTGAGACGATGATGGAAACGCAATACCTTTGGATTCGAAAACCTTCAAGTACCGTAGTCCAGATTTAATCTCCTATGACCCAAGAAACGAGTTGATCCAACAACGATGGTTATGAATGAAGATGCCACAAATAAATATGTAAGTCCGTTCGATAAGACAATTTTGAATTTCAAGGTAATCCACAAAAATTCATGAGTTTTCAGAATTTGAGAAATAAATTACAAATTTATTATTGAACTGAAAACTTCAGTCCATAACAAGGCCTACATAGGTCAACTCAAATCCTAATAAGGAAATCAAATCCTAATTTTATAAGGAAATCAAATCCTAATAAAATAAGGGAAAAAAATATCTAAAAGATAGATTTCAAAATTAGTTATCAAGGCAAATCAAATATTCTATCATATCTTAAACTAATCTTCTTAAAATATCTTGATAAATCTTGCCAACTAGATCTTCATCCGGTACTATGTCAATAAAGTATTTTTTGTAATAATGTCATTCATTTTGTTATAGTTTACATTGGATTTCACTTACTCGTGCCATTATTTTCAACGAGTTTTTTTCTCTCATAGACATACAATGCATTAAAATTCATCATTCCAATTTTTGAACAAAATTATAAATAATTATTTGAACACGAGTCTGAATGAATTGGCTATTTGTGAAAATACACTCGCCATGGTGGAACAATTCCAAAAAATGGCTAACACCGAAAAATAGTACAAAAAGATTAACAAAATTTCAGGAATAAAGAGCTTCGTGCAAGGGAGGGCCATCAACATAAGGGACCATGTGAAATGCTACTGCTGGACCAAATAGGATTAAGTCTGAAAACATTGTCGCTCTTCTTTAACATATTTCGTACATTTATCGACCATATGATTGTTGCTCTTCTTTAACAAACTTGGTACATTTATCCACTTGAGGAACAGTGAGCCTAGTCCACTTACCCAAAAATTCGGAAAATGATAGAGGGACTACTACTTTCTAGATGAAGCGACTCAGCTGTGCGAATTGACGGCTAGCCACCAAAGATTCCCAGTCCATACGAAGGGACCATGTGAGGTGGACCAAATAGGACTAACTCCAAAAACTTTATCTAACCTTCTGACCCAAATATAGAATAATTAACTTTCATATCAGCATTAACTCTCTCAAAATATTCCAAGAAGATGATGTAACTTCAATCACACCTGTAAATTAATCCACCTTATCAAAATTGTATCTCTATCCAATATTTGGATTAGATAGACTGTATACCGTCAATTTCGAACAATCAGACCGGGTCCATACAATTTTTAACAGTATAAATAGGAAGTCCTTTGGTGGACATCACTCAATAATATCACATTCAAACTTTACTATTCTTGCATCATTCCTTTATTCAATATAAAATTTACCCACAACACATTTCATTCTTTAAATGTACTTTTTAAGGTTCAAGAGAATCAAAACCAAAAAATTGTCAAATATGTAATGTGGTGAGTTTAATATTCTCTGCTAAACAAATCAAATTTTACCATCTTCGATGTTAATCGAAATCTTGAAAAGAAAAATATCACCAATGAAGGAGGATGCTGAGATGCTCATTAAAGCGCATATTTAATTACAGACCAACAGAGTTAGAAGAGAAAGTTGAAATCATCAAACATAGAAAAAAAAAAATTCTTGAGTAAAGCCATCACTGACATTCATCTGCCATTATTACTACCAACACTAACCACTCTACTCTACTCTGCTCTAATCTATCACCATTACAAGAAATAGCAACTCGTTCAACAAATCATCTAACAACAGATTCTCGATTTCGTAACCAGTTAAGGCGATTTCATCGGTAAAACCTGACCACTGCATGTCCCTGTCCAGCATTCTCTCAGCCGCCTGCATCACATTTGCAGATTCTTGGCGGATCAGCTTCTCAGCAACATCTCTGGCTCGCCTTTTCTGCCATGTTAGATGGATTGATCCCGCTAATTTTGGCATTGCCCATGGGAGCAAATCAACGTGCTTCTGGTAAATCTCCGATAGTGCTGAATTGATCCTGTTGAATAGCAATAATCTCTCTGGTCTTGTCCCAGCAACCTCATTGCAGTATTTCTCCTCAAGGACATAGAACAACCTGGGGTCCAAAGGGCAATCTGGGGAGTGCAAAATTATACTGAACAAGTCATGAAGGCCAGCATAGATTAGCACATCTCGAGTATAAGAGGCCTCCCAGGTTTCAGCTCTTAAAGACGAATGCATGGAGTCTTTCACGGTGAGAATAAGGTTGGATTTGCCTTCCAACTTGAGGAGCTGCAGTTGCATCCGGAGGTCTGTGATGCAAAAAAAAAGGGAGGTTAAAAGAGGTTATTTAATGAAGCGTGAAGTAACAGAGAAAAAAACATCACCTTGAACCAGAATAATAGAAACATTATTAAAAACATATATATATCAAACGAATAGCAGCACTTCTCAAGAAAAGTATATTGTAACAAATTAAAATCTCAATCTATATGTCCAAAATGGATAGCGTACCAACACAAATTCTTAGTAAATGAGCAATGAATCAATAAAGTAAACCTACATCGCTCAACTCTCTTAAAAAGCTACACATGCATTAATGCACATTAATTGCAGAAGGAAATGAAAATTTAGAAATTAGTATTAGTTATTCATTGTAGAGAACTCTACAAACAGTTCTTTATCGATCTTCTGATTTCCTATTGCATCTTGCATGGACACATGGAAAATAATTTTTCCCAGCCAAATAATACATATATATAATAATACCACTGAGTTCAGCATTAACTCTCTCAAAACATTCCGGGCTAGATGATGCAACATCAACAAAGGGAATCTCGAAGACTGAGACTGGAGTTGCATAATCAGCACCCCTGGCGCTTTCCGGAGAGATCAGCTCAGCTCCAAGATATCTCAAGGAAGGAGCACGTTCTTCAGATGGTCCCTGGTTCAGTTCCTAAAAATCAAAAGGAGTAAGCCTTTATTAATACTAAGCACTCGGTAAACATGCATCCCACTGACACGAGAAATACCAAATTGAAGCATGTAACATCACGTGCAAACATTGATGAGAACCTATATAAAATCTTTTGAAAAGTGATATACGTCAAATAAGAATAAGAAGACAAAATAGTATTAAGCATCCAAAATCAGCATACAGCAGTGTCACAAAAACTGCATCGGGGCACCCTAGTGTGATCTCTAGCCAACTCTGAACATCTTTTAAACCATCGACAGTCAATACATAATCAAAACCATCTTTATACAGTAGTTAGCAACTCCAACAATTTTGATAATTGGCATCATTGGATTGAACATTACTGGGAAGAAGTGCCCACTGTTTAAGCTTCCAATAAAAATGTAATAAAATGGATAAATGTGCCAAGAGCACCTTAATACCTTAACTATTTGAATATCCACAAATTTTAGTACTAAAAGTATTACAGACCCATGAAGAAGAAAAATATGAACAACGTTAAGTTTGATGTGAAATTAGATATTCAATTTAACAATTTTACACACACAAGCCCTATGGCATTTACAGCTACATAGTCCTGCTCCTTTCGTGTAATGTTTTAATATGGTATCCTAGTAAAACATGTCCAAATTGAATTGCACATCGATCAATATCACAATATACAAAAAACATGGTGCTAGAAATAATTGACAATGGGCAAGTGACGTCATAAACACAATATCAATCAATTTATCTTCTTTTAGAAAGTATGAATCAGCAAAGATTGTTGGATATCAAAAATAATCTTAATGTACACCATTCATGTTTCTTTAACTGTGAGTTAAACTAGAATTCACCATTTTAAGAATTTCGTAGGGATAGCAATAATTCATTGAGTGACAATCTTTCCCAAACGAAGTAGCACAATTACTGAATGTTTCAGCATTAACAATTATTTCCACGAAAGATTGTGCTAAATAGCAAAAGTACATCAAAGAAGTGGGAAATCTGTTCACGTTAACTAAATTTCATCATTAAATTTAGTTGAATGTTTAAGCATTAACAATTTTTTCCACAAAAGAATGTGCAAAATAACAGAAGTACATCAAAGAACTAGGAAATCTCTTCACGTGAACTAAATTTCATAGTTAAATTTAGAATACAACTTCAAGCAATATTCCAAAATAGCAAAAATGTGCATCGCAAAATCGAAAACCAGTTCAGACAAAAATATTAGCTTGCTAATCTATTATTAAGTTTGTCATTCTTAAAATATAATAATTGTCCTCGCAGCAACAAAATTGTAATCAGCAAGTCCAATTAGCAATAAAATTAAGTTGGCATCAAGGTTTATTCAATGAAAGCAATTTTATCATAGATTACTTGGCTTTTCTTATTTAGATAACTACTTATGGTAAGAGTTATCTCAATACAACAACATCCAGTGAGAACTATAATGTATCAATGTTGCAAAAATTAACCTAGGATGGAGCATGGTTCCCCCTTGGCCTAATTGACTATGTTAGCCACCTCCAATGTCTCTCTAAGCTGGAATGGGCAATAATAATTGGCCTTTTCTTCTTAATTTGATTCAATCTCAATTTGAAAAAGTGCTTTAAAATATTGAAAATAGCTTATGCCATCAAAATTAATATTAGTGGGGTCCAAGGGTTCCACAAATCCCTGTTTGGAAACTAGGTCTCATCAAGGTTTGCAAACACCTAGCAAACTTTGAAACAATGTATAAGTGACATGCGAAAAAAAATAAATTTCTCACTAGCCACGATCTATCTATTACACGTGTTCAACATGCCACTTAACCTATTAGAGTAAGAAATAATTAAAAAAATGTCAGCAGGTATGGTGCACTATTACATGTGAGTATTTTGGATCCTTTAAAGGGCATATGTATTTTGTTTGTATCGAACCAATGCTCCTTAGAATATAGTATGAATCGCACAAACATACATGCAAATCTACTCACAAAATAACCAATGGACATCTGTTTAGAGTTCTACAATTTATATTTTTAAAAAGAATTTGCCTATCTTGTTTATTTATGGATGTAAAAATGTGTAGTATTTATTTACTAGCCCGCGAGCTATTGGCAGTAGGCATCACTTCTTGCTATACAGAGCATCAGACATACCCAAATAGAGTAGTAGCAAATCAACAATTTTAAGGATATTTCTCAATCTTGTATATTATGTCAAATTTATATCTATATGTACATGCCCTTTTGCTAATAGGTAGTGAGTATCTCTTCTTGATAGACAATAATAGATAGTGAGTATCTCTTCTTGATAGACAACAAAGCATACCCATATATAGAGTCACAAAAATGTAAACACACTCATCGTATTCCATTTTTATAACGGAAATTAGTTAATGCCAATTGGCAACAAGGCAGTAGGCATGTTGTTTGGATTCTTCTGTTGTGCCACTAGCTAGTACTAGTTCACTTTAATCAATTGATAAGACATTAAAAACTCATCCTCTACTACAAGAACATGCAAGACCAACCTACAATTTTAAGCTTGTAACCTCCATTCTAAATAGGACATCGAAGTTGTGCAACTTACACATTTAATGGTCAGGCACATCACCATAGAGTAATATCAGAATAGTCAAACTCAATAGAACATGTTCCAAGGCTTTCTCCCTAAAGCACTGCACCTAATTTAAATCTAGCTGAAATTTGAAGAAAAATTTAGAAGTTTACATGTAACTTTTAGCATGTTTTCCTCATGCGGATCTTATTTGATAGATATGAATTTAAAGATTTTTGCAAAGTATTCAAGACATGGTGGTGTTATTGGAACATGATTTGAGGAAGATATTTGGTAATTTTGCATGCTCAGTTTAGGTTTTCTTTGAATATGTGGGTAAAAATCATAAGTTTGGCCAATTCTATTCCAATTTCTATGAATTGCTAGTTGTAGAGAAATAGACAAATTTAACAAATTCGCATAAACCGAAAACTAACCAAGCAAAGTTGAGATATTTTTGTTCGATTTCAATTCACAAATAATTGCATCATTGCTTTTTGGTAACTGATTTCTTTTTTTTCTTCTGATTCTCGAGCCATAAAGACTTTACTCGTTTTCCCCGGCATCTCACTTTCATTCTTCTTCAATATAATCGCTTGAATGAAAACACCCGATCAGCTAAACTTTCCAAATTCCCACCACTATCCTTTCATTTTTTGGGTCTGGAGTTTTTTTGTTTCGTTTTGCACTAAACCAATTGACACCCCTACCGATCCTAACTTGAAAACATGAGAGTAACAAGTAACTTTATGTTTAAAATGTTGATCGGAATGTTAAGTTGTTCTATTTATTTTTTGAGATCATGTTAGTCAAAACAAATGAAATGGTACTTGCAAGGAAACAAGATCAAGATCAATGTCATGGTAACTTATTGTGATACTAGTAGGAGCAATATGTTCAATAACTGGAGAAACAACATTATTCAACATAAGGTAATTAAATATTTGAGTTAGTTAACTGCTTATTAGAGAATGTTGCTGAAATTATACATCGATGTGGCCTTCGCTAAGATTCTCGCAAGTCATACCAACCAGATCCTCTATCATATATTAGTCTATTAGATATCTATGATGAAAAAAATATGGTTGCATGTAAAAGATTTCCAAAAATATAATGCTCTAGTAGGACTTGGAAACAAGTTTTGTTCCTACATATATCATGTAGATAGTAGTTCTATGATGAAGCATCTTGTAACTCTTGTTTCATCATCTCTGTACAAAATACAACACTATCATGTATCAAGTCACGACTGGTGTTTAGTTTTAAAAGGCATGAGGCAAGCGCATAAAAAATGCGAAGCATATTTTTTAAACGAATTACAAACTATGCGTATTATATCGTCACTTAAGTAAACATTTCAAAATTATGATAGTTAAATAATGTGTCTACATTGTAACAATTGTCAATGATATGCTCCACTTTATATGTTGTGTTGTTTCTTGCACTAGTAATGTACCAACTATAATGTAAATAAAGTTTAAAAACTTTGTTACATGATTGATTGGCAGAAGAAATCTTATTTATTCTTATGTACAACTATGCTCTAAGGTTGATTCCTGGGTTTTAAAAGGCGCGAGGCGATGAGGTCTAAAAAAGCCGAGGCATGAGGCAAGAGGCGGAGGCGAGCGCCTCAAGTACGCGAGGCAAACTTATTTGTAAAACTACCTATAAATTATATATAAAATTGTATTATCACTAAAATACACATTTTCAATATTTCAAATGCATGAAAGATCATATTTTCCATGCAAATCAACAATATTCCACCAAAACAATAAAAGATTTAAACCTTCAAACTAATATCTCAAGTTAAAAACAATTAAAAAAAAAAAAGAAAAGCAAACGAGAAAAATAGTTGTCTAATATATATAATAATTTAAAACTTCAAACTAATTTATTTTTGTATTTTCTGTGATATGTTTGTGACAAAAAACTGAAATGTAAAAATAAATTTTTAAATTTACTTATTGCTGACATTTAGCAATTAAGAAAACATTGTTTTGCACATTTAATAACATTCTAATTTATAAACCGCAAGAAAAAAATACATTACATGCATGTTGCTAGCTCTCCATGCACATTCTTTAGAACTCTCTCTTCGCATATGTGATTTCTCCCCTCACTCGCATCGGCATGCCTCGTGGCCATGCACCTCACAAGTCATGAAGCGAAATGGTCAATCCGAGGCATGCCTCATCGCCTAGATTTGCCTTTTAAAACACAACACTGGCTCATGGTTTTACTAATTTCTCAAAAGCATTTATTTATTGTTTTTGTGATTTTAGATCTATGTAAAACTATAAACTCATTATAATTCAAGCCCAAAAGGAAAAGAAAAGGGAAAGCCCCCACACAACAGCAAAACTATATACTTAAAACAAAACAAAAAAGAAAAGCCTAAAATAAATGAAAAATAAAAACAGAAGCCCAAACAAACCCTGAATGGAAAGCAATGCAGGGTGGCAGCAGAAGCGAATTGATAAATGAGCAACGCCCACACTCATAAGTCGTGGAGGGAAATCTCGCCTAAGTTTCTTGATGTTGCCACCTCAGGAGCTTCAAAGCACCTCATGGAATATGTGCGCCTCACCAGCGAAGAGGGAAATCTGAGGCGCACCTCACTGTGTAGGCACGCATCAGGCGCACTTTTTTAAACACAAGACTAACTCCGCTTATTTGTTGGATAGTCATTTGTCCCTTCAAGTTCAAGCACTTACACTCTCAAGCAAAACATAAGAAAATGAAGTTTAAAAATAGTCAATCTCACTTCTTTTGGGATGATTCATTCCAAATTGAGGTTTCGAAGAAATTCTGAAATCTAGTTGTAAGGTTTACCAATATCAAAGGTAAAAAACTTGCGAGTCTGTAGCACATCATGTTAAGCTACTGGCATGACTCAAGCCTACAAAAATGTCTATGTTTTAGGATCTCCATTCATGATAGAGGTCATAATCTAAGATAACAGGGCATAAATTTACTTGAAGAGCCAAAGCTTACAGTTACAGCTATCAATTTAGTATTGGACAAAAGAAAATCATCGATGGAAAACTGAATGATTTGCAAAAGCTTAAATGTCCAAAAATCAAATAAAATCTTGTAACAGTCCTTCCTAAGCACAGATAGAAGCAATAAATAAGCACCCTTTTTGCCACAGACCTACACTAATTAAGGTAGATTAAATTCTCTAGCTCTAAGCAGCACGCAGCATATTGACAGATGTGGATATTGCATCCTCCTTAGAAACCCAGCATTCATAATTCGTAACCCTCATAGTAGGATGATTAAAAAGAAAAACCAATAACATACATTTGTGGCATGTCCTCTCAGACATAAGTTGCATTATCTAAATCTTGAAGAATAAGGTGTAAATGAATGAGCAACAAAACATATAGGTGTACACAAAGAGAAAGTAGAATAGTTTGCAATCAACAAAAAACACAGAAAATATGAATGCAGGAAATACTTCAACAGAATAACTAAGAGCAATAAAAAGAGGCAGAATTCTTCCAAGATATTCAAGTATCTAGAACCAAAGGATTTTGTTAAGAAAAGTGAAGATCAGACCTGAAGACAGAAGTCATTTCGATCATGGGCAGTAGAGCTTGAGCTTTCATTATCTACTGAAGAATTGTTTCGGGGCAACAAAGAATTAATTCCCTGTTCAGCGTCCACTATTTCAGATGTATCACTCCCGCTGCAGTTATCTTTCTCTGCCCTCTGAAACGAGAGCTTTCGGTAAGATAAGTCCTTAACATTTGCTTCCATTTGGATCTCGAACCTAGTTTCTAATGAAGAGTCTATTTCCTCAATATTGATGGGTGGACAGCGAAGAGGTTTCTTGCCCCAGACTTGTGAACCTTGAGATGAAAAATGATCTTTGTGGCTTGGATACTGCTTAGTGACTTTACTTGTACCACGGCTTATGCCTTCACTATGCAGCATATACTTCTCATTAACCAACATATCATGGCATGTACTTCTTTCATGAGTTCTCCCACCTATTGGTGGAACTGATCTTGATCTTGATGTGCTTTCAGTTCTATGCTGTGAATCACCTTTACTAATAGTGCCTTCAAAACCGTTCCTTGAAGAGCTTCCATTATCAGTACCCACTTGTGTGCATGATCTGTCAGTACACCCATGAGCAATTTTTGAGGACCTTTTTGCTCCATCATGTGTAGAAAGCATTTCACCCAGTGTTCTATCCTTACCAACTAATTCCAAATCTCGAAATTTGTGAGTTGTCTTCCACCTCTCTGCAAGTCTCCTCTTTGCCTCCGCATTGACAGACCCAGAAGATAGATGACTGCCTTGTTTATTGTCATCGCCAAAGGAACATCTGGATGACCATTTAAACATCTCCAACTCACTATTAAAATCACTTTCTTCAGCATTATATAAATCCTCATCTACTAGATGCCCTCTGAACCCAGAATACAGTGTAACCTCATTCTCAGCACAAGCATCTCTCAGACGCCTTGTGATTTTGTTAGCTAATTTTCTAGCTTCTTCGTAACCAGGCTTCACAAATTCAGCATCGTAATATGATTCTGTCTTTCTCCATGACAGTTCAGTAGAACATCCAACACTAGGGTGCCCCTCAACTTTACTTGAGTTGGAGGAGTAACCTAGAGAATGATGAGGTGGTGAACGATGAGCATTCTGCATATCTCCTTGGTTTGGTCTTAGGACAACAATAGGTGTGGGTAGTATGTTTTTCTTACTCCTCCCCAAGTGAATATCTGATGTTCTGTGAGCAGTATGAGCTCGACGATAATCATGAGGGTTAAGTGGCAGGTCATGACCACTGTTCAAATGATAAGTGGTCTTGTGTGTACCTGCTACATCTCTATTCGGTATCCTTGATTTTGTGTTGCTATACTTTGCAGAACTTGGTGGATTCAACAGCATTGTAGGGCAACCAAGAGAACTGCTGGAAGTACCTTGCAGATCATACACGGGATTTGGCAACAAGGGTTTCTGTTTTCTACCAGATTGCACTGATATGTCCCTGGATTCTATTGTGCCTGAGGTGTTGTATAGGCCTTCTGATTCCTGTAGCTTCTCACTGGCAGTTTCATCATGGGTAAGACGTTTGGACGCTAGATTCTTCCGAATGAGTGCCATATCAGATTTGGTAAGCATTGAGCTTGCACTCCATCTTGAAGAACTACGTCCGCTCACATAGGTTGACGTTTCTGGATCCTCATACACATCCTTGAATTCTTGCTGCTTCTTTGGATTTCTCCTGTCAGATTGGCCATCACACAGCTGTCTATTTGGTTCAACATTAATTGAGATATTATTCAGCTTATAGCTGTCTAACAACTTCTTTTTCTGTTTATATGCATGCCACAGGGAAGGCAGCCCGTCGCGACGCAGCAAGCTAGCAATCCCACTGAGGGATCGCCTCTTGGGTTCAGTTTCTTTATGTATTCTTTTGGGTTTACTTTCTTTGTAAGTTCTTTCGGCCAGTAAATTTACCAATGGCCTATCAGTTGCTCGCCCAATGGAGCTCTGCCTGACCTCCACCGACTGCTAGGAAAATTTGAAATCATTAAACATACAACATAAAATATACATACCATCTGATCACTAAACTTTCTACATAATCTAAAGGCAAGGATCTGCAAAACGAACCGTTTCATTCCTAATGCTTGCATTGATGTAGGAATGAGGATCTGAAAACAATCTACTATCAGTTCTAAGCTTCAGAATCTGAGGAAGTCCTGCTTAAAATTCACAAATTTAAAAAAGAATTATTGTTTATAAGACTCACTGCAACAAAACCTCCTAAATGCAATAGATTGTCAAAAAATCAACAAACTCTGATAAAACAAAACACAGAAGCACAAAGATTTCAACGCAGTTAGCCGTCCCCTACTTTCAGCATCAACTACAATAATTAAATGCAACACCTGGTGTTTCACCTGCATCTATCATAGATTACACACGCGACACGCGGGAATGTGTGCGTGATTATGTGCGCAATAATAGATGGCGATTGATATATGCCGTAGAGCTTACCAATGATAAAACCAAACAATTGGAAATGAGCTGAATCAAAATTTACCGAAAAAAGGAATACAAACATGTCATTTAGCCAACTGAAAGGAATCTTAACTAAAAAAGGGCAACCGCAGCGTTTATGAAGACAATCATTGCTGGCTTCCTAGAGATATAGGGCCAACGATTACAACCCCTCATGAGTATAGAATTCCAAAGAGGAACACAATAATTCCGATACCATTACATAAAAGACCCTACTTATTTTCAGTACGTCAACAGAACTTTATCGAAAACAGCAATCAATAATCAGATTATGAACTTCCTTCGGGGAAGCAAGAAGAGAAAATAGGGGAGAGAGAGAGACAAGAGAGCTTACCGTTTTGCTTCAATTGTGTAGAAAGTGATAAGAGTTAAAACTAATAAAAATGTTCACCTACGCTTTTTTTGTGTTTTTTTTAGGAAACGCTTTCGATTCTCAATTTCTCATTCCACTCTATAACCATAACTTAGTACTATTATTTGCCGGGAAGGTCTTGGGTTAGGCAGACCTAAACGATTTAGGCGGATTTTATCCATTAACCCAAGCCCAAACTCATATAATATACCCTAATTGGGATTAATAAACCCTATTTGGGATGGATCAACTCATTTGGGCAGGATAAAACCCGCCTAAACAGTTTAGATCTGCCTAACGCAAGTTTTTGCCTTATTTGCCTCGTAACCTACCTCAACCCAATTTTTTAATTAAATTATTAATTTATCTATTTTAATATAATATAAAAATAAAAGATAATTAAATTTATAATTATAATAAATAGATTATTATTTATTAAAAATTTATAATATATTTGACAATTAAAATTACGACAATCAATACAAAATAAATTAACAAAATATAAATAACACATGAAAATTAAAATTACATGAATTATATAAAAAAAATTATGAAAGTTTGTTCTAGTTTCTATTTATAAGACTTTTTATGTGGATTTAAATTTTTTTTAATAGTTATATTAATTATATATAATGAAAGTAGAAAAAAAAATTGCATGGACACGCGTATGTTACACAAAAAATGTGAAGTTTGGTCATTTGTAGGCGGAAAACAGTCGTGGTCAAGCAATTGTATCAAAATATATATAGAGAGGGGATCATATCAGAAAAAAAAAATTCGGCGAGAAAAAAAAATGAATCATATTCATTAGATCAAAAAAAATAAATAGTTGATATTTAATCAAGCAACAACTAAAACGCAATCAAGCAATAACTAATGTACGATCAAGCAACAACTTGAATACAATCAAGCAATATAGTGAATGCAATCAAATATCTTTCTCATTTTCTCACTTTAAAATTTTTCTCATTGAATCCGCTCCTTATATATAAATGTTACCCATCTCCCATATATTATATAAGATCAAATTTTATCCTTTAATTTATTTGATCTTGTGGTCAAGATTATTTTGCAAATTATGGATATATAATTTTTATTTCCTTAATTTTTGTATACTAAGGGGTTATTAATCTTTTTGCAATTAACATATTTAAGGAAAATCAACCATATCTTAATCGGTTTGAGCTAATCGAGATATAAATTTTAATGGGCTAGAATTTCGTGACCCTAGTCCTAACCCATCGATTTTTTGGTTAGCCCATCGAGCTAAAAGGGCTGTAATTTTTTTTCACATATAATTTAAATTTCGTATCAAAATCAAAGTATTCACTTAATTCAAAAAAATTTAAATATAACATCTAATTTTTAAGAATTCAAATTCAATTAATATGACACATAAAACCATCAAACCATCATATATTATAAGAAGTCTAGTGATATGAATTCAGGTAGCAAAGCAAAAATAAAAATAAAAAAATAAGAGTGATTTAGGGATGATTTACATTTTCATTGTTTTTTTTTTTTTATACAAGTAACAATGACCATTGGGTGATTTTGGATTTTAATGCATCTAACAATCAAAACAATCCTCAGGGGCAAATAGTTTTGATGCATTATTTTCTTCCAACTGCTGTAAGATAAAGAGGAGGGAGATTTATACTAGCCATCAGTTGTCTAAGGGTGAAGTATTAGACATAGGGATTAAACCACAGAGAAGTTGAGGGGTGGCAGTGGCACAGTGGTTGGGGGTGGGCGCCGGTCAGAGGAGATGAGGAGAGTTGTCGTTGGTGGAGCCAATTGGGCAAAGATAGTTTTATTTAAACTTGTTTTATTATTTATTTATTTATTTATTATTATTATTATTATATATATATATATTAATATATGAAGTAGTAATATTATTATTATTATTTCCCTAAACCCTAAACCCTATCGCAAGTTTTTGTCATGATAAATTGGTCATAGTAAAAATGCTTTGATCAGTGCACTCCAAAATAAGAGATAAATGGGAAGGTCTTGGGTTAGGCAGACCTAAACGATTTAGACGGATTTTATCCATTAACCCAAGCTCAAACCCATATAATATTCCCTAATTGGGATTAATAAACCTTATTTGGGATGGATCAACCCATTTGGGTAGGATAAAACCCGCCTAAACCGTTTAGGCCTGCCTAACGCAAGTTTTTGCCTAATACAATTAGGTCAATATTCATGTGATTAGTTTTGCGTGAGATGAAATAACCTAGTTTGTGCGCAGTCAACAAACTAGTAATGATTTAAGTTTAGAAAGTAAGGGAGGCATGTATCATTCAAAATCCTATGAAATTCATAAAAGGAGATTTATTATTAATGGAGATAAAGTTTTAGAACAAAAATGGAAATAAATTTATGATAAAGGGAATTCATATTGATGGTTCATGATTATACAATTAATATGATAGTCATCTAAAATCTGGCCAAAGCATATTTTACGATCCATGATTATTTGGATAATTTTATTGAACTTTTAAAATAATTCAACTGATCCTCTTATATTTGAGATTTTTCTTATGCCCGATTACGAGTTAGTTTTAATATTTTATAATTACAGATTTATTTTTATTATATTATTATGTACTATTATTTAAATAATTTAAAGTTGGCAGCTCAAATAATATCTAATCAAACATCAACTTCTCTAATAATATTTAAATTAATAAATATTTACTAGTACATTACATGTCTCCGTTTATACAAAACAGGAAACTCGCAATAAATTATTTAAGTGCCCATAATTCAAAAAGGGTAATATTAATTAATTATTTGTGTGTAGGTATTTACGTAGTTAATTAGAACGCAGTTATGCGATAATTAAAATAATTAATGGACAATCTTCTTCCTTCAGTTCCCTATAAAAGCATAGAATTTTAGATATTTTAGGGGATTATAAAAGCAGACAAAAAGAGTAATATTTATACATATTTTAGATGGGGAGATTATGAATCTTACCTCACAGTATAGGTCAAGTTTGAAATTTATTTTTATTTTTTTTATTATAAAATTTTATCATATTATTTGATTCTATTATATAGGGGTGACAATTTTTTATCCAATCCGATAATCCGACACGAATCCGCACGATAATAACGGATACGGATTGAGGCTTATCGAATATGGATCCTTATCGGATCAACACGATAAGGACACGAAAATTTCGGATCGGATTTGGATTGGATATGGATCGGATCGGATAATTCATTAAACGGATCGGATACGGATATCCGTTAATAAATTAATAGAAATTATTTATTTTTTAAATATAATAATTAATTAATTGATTTTGATATATTAATATAGATTTAAAATTCTTTAAAATTCTTTAAAAACTCAAATCTCTTGGTTCTTCATTGTTCGTGTCCCATTTTATTAATTCACCACCAAAAAAATGTATTTATTTATCTATTAATAATATTTTTTAATATTTATTTTCTTCTACTATCATAATTTAATAACTTTCTTTTTTTCTCAACTTCAAGTTTTCAATTAAGTTGTATCAACGGATTAACTAAAATGTGAGATCTTAAATTTTAATGTTGATGAAAGTATTGTAGATTCTCATTCATTGTCTCAACTCTTTCAATTTCACCATGGTAGATTGAAAGTATTTATTATAATTTATTTTATTTGTTATAAATCTTAAAGTTTTAATTAATATTTTTCTCCCACAAAATTGTAAGTGGAGTATTAACGACTAAGGTGAAAGATTGATCAGTATTTAGAAATGAGTATTAGAATTGGAATTTAAGATTTATCTATGTATCTTCGGATATTTGATTGAGGATTTTAGTTTCAAATGAAGTTGCAGTTTTATTTTTATCAAACACATTATTTGAACAATCAAATATGAATATTTTGTAATATCTTATCAAATTCTTATTGGATTATAATTGTGTTTATTGAAATGGATTCTTATTGAATTAATCCGATTCGGATTCTTATCGGATCTTTATCGGATTGGATACATAACGGATCATTCGGATTGGATACTTATTAGATCCTTAACGGATACGGATCGGATTCGTGCGGATACGGATTTGAGCTTAACGATCGGATACGGATACGGATTTTGATTTTTCTTAACGGATCGGATACGGATTTGACCTTAACGGATCGGATCGATAACGGATTGACACGATAAGGATCCGATCCGCACGAATTGCCACCCCTACTATTATATATTTGAATCAAGAGTTGAGAAGTGAATGAATTAGTTTTAATGACGCACATAACATAGATTGAGATGAGTTTAGAGAGAAAAGACGGTGCACGTGCATTGTAGATATTTCATTTTAGGAGTTTTTTTATTTTATTTTATTTTATAATAATATTTAAGGCTTATTAACTCAACAACTTTAAATGTACATGCATGAAATATCATACAATTTATAATATGTTACTCAGTGTATTTTTAAACTCATGTGATGGTACTTTTAATTAACAGACATAAATATGAGATCCAATTGCATAACGAAAAAAGTAGGGATAAATTCCAAAATTAACTGATAAATAATTATAGTACTACTAATTTTTTCGTAGTTAAGTATTATTTATTTTTGCTATTATTATGCGGTGATAATAATCGTAACAAAATCTAAAATATCATTTTAGAGTACACGAGGCGTTCCAATGGTTAGAAATGAAAATTGATTTGAGATTATCTCTTTGTAAAATTTAAGATAAAATAACTACAAAACTTGCGGCGTAGCAATATTATTCCAATTTTTTCATCGCAAAAAAAAGATAAATATTATTCCAATTTTTAAAATGAGTGATGAAGTTTGATCTTTTCTCATCCCCAACTAAAAAAAAAAGGTAAAGGTAAAGCATATTAATTACAGTTTCACCTTTATTATTATCCCTTTCCTTCATTTTTGTTCGTTGCTAAAATATGAAACCATGGTAGAGTTCAAATGAATTAAACTATTTATGAATTATCGAATTTTAATTTAATAAAAGTTTGTTCAGTCTCACCTATTAAACACATTAAGGTTGAACATTGTAATATTTAACTCATAAGCTCAGTGAGTAAGTTCATTAGTTAAAATTAGTATAAAATATACTATTATTTTTTGGATTAAATAAAATTTTATTTTAAACAATAGTGAATATTTAAATATAATCTAAATTTAGAAAATTCATTTGGGCTTGATTAAATTTTTGAACTTCAAAGTATTCTATGAAAAAAAAAAATCAAAATTCGACTCAATAATAAACAAGTCAAACTCGAGTGATACACTATTTTGCCCTATTCAAATTGGTTACACCCCTAGCTATGAGACTACAAGTAATTAAGCAAATTATTTATGGCTAATTGGTCATAAATTCAAGTCTTATTGGGAACACTCTCTTAATTGAAATATCCTAATTTGAGAAAAGGGAAAAAAAAAAAACTATGGGCTACAGTTTCTATTGAATCATGAGCAGTAACAGAAAGAAGAAAAAGAAAGCAAATTCTTCGCAAAAACTAACAGCAATAGAGCTGAAAGAGCACGAAAACCTTTAGGATTCCCATGCTGATCACGTTTG
The DNA here is from genome assembly GCA_026898455.1 of Plectranthus barbatus. Classification (NCBI taxonomy): domain Eukaryota; kingdom Viridiplantae; phylum Streptophyta; class Magnoliopsida; order Lamiales; family Lamiaceae; genus Plectranthus; species Plectranthus barbatus. The sequence continues at coordinate 133,473 of JAPKLW010000554.1, read as the reverse complement.
AAAGAAATAAGCTTTAAATGTTCACTCAATGTGTGAGAAATAAAAATTAATTCAAATTTGTTAATTTTAGAGTTTGGATTGTTCGAATCAAAATAAGTATTTTGTGGGAGTTATATTCTGAAAAACATGTATTTGATTTTGAACTATATGAAAAAAAAATGAATTAATAAACACAATACGATTGAACTAAAAAATTATTACTTAAGGTTATATTAGTTCTGGCGAAATATTTCTTAATTTAGAAATTTTAGAAATAAATAAATCTCAATTGTTGAAATAGTCAAAACTAACTATTGAGATAATATGAGTTTTGAAGTAAAAAATGCATTACATATATGTATAAAAAATTAGTCATTAAATGAAAAAGAAATATATTTTTAAACATAATATATATGGCAAGAAACGCGATAGAGTTTAAGATAAATAAAATGAGTATGAATTCCATTTTATTTATCATAAAAAGGGAGTCTTAATTATCGCCAAAACACTCTATATATATCTGTATATAAATATATATATATATATATATATATATATATATATATATATAGAGAGAGAGAGAGAGAGAGAGAGAGAGAGAGAAATGTATCATGTATGAGTGTAAGAATGGATGTTCCTGCTATTAACAGTGTTGCATGTTTATTCTCAAAAAAAAAAAAAAAAAAAAAAAAAACAGTGTTGCATGTTCTATTTTAGTACTGCTACACACGAAAATTTATACAATCTAACCTTTTATGCAAGAAATTTATGAAGGATGATGAAATAGAAGATGTGACAGGTTGGTAACAAATAAAATTATGATGTTCAGATGCGTCATTCACAACATGCATACATTACATTTATCGAAATTATATATATACATATATATATGTATGTATATATGAGTATACCTTCAGAGGCTGAAGCACTTTTCGATCTTTTATGACTATGCCGACCCCTCTCCATCTTCTTTTTCAATCAAGCAGACTGCAGTGAATAAATAAAATTTACATGAAAAAAAAGAGGAAAAGAAAATTATTATTTAAGTTTTGCAATAACAAAAAAAAAAAGAGAAACTAAAGATGAATTCATCGCAGAATGGGAATACCACCTCAAGAATTCGAGAGAGAAAGAGAGAGTGTGTTCCTGAAAACGAGTAGCGGAGAGAGAAAGAGAGTAGAAACAGGAAGAGTGAGCACTGCTAACATACAAATATTTGTTGTTGAGAGAGAGAGTAGGAAAGTGAGAGAAACAGTAATGAGGAGGGGTGGTGACAGTATGGAGAGGAGTGTGTGAAACGAAACAAAATTAGGAGAAAGACAGAGAGATTGCATTGACAGGTCAGCACAGGCGGAGGAAGTGAATGCAGGTGTGGGGCCCTCGTGGCACGTGGGGTATTCCACGTAGGATATATAATCGGAGCATCTTTTTGGAGTCCATTCGTAAAATCAGGGAGGCGTTTGACTCTTAGAGGTTGAGACGCATTAAATCCGATTTCCCGCGATTCAATATAATCCTTCAACACCTCATCCACACTTTGTCCTCACTCATTCGTTCCTTTTTTATAGAACGAGCTTTAAATGATCAAAACTCTATGAAGTATTTGGGGTTTTGGTTAGATAAAAATTCCTTAAAACTTGAGTAAGACTTTTTTACTAAACGAATTAAATTTCAAATTTTTTGGAAAATTTGATTTCATGTTTGGTTGTTGGTGATGAGTTTATTAGCAGCGCAGGTAAGGAAGAAGAAGATGTGTTTTTGCAGCGTGTGTCAAATAAAGAAGTGTTAAAGTTGCATTAGGTAGTAGCACTTCTTTAAGTGATTCGTTGATTTGTTGCCACGTGTTATAATCTAGTGGCTTATGGTGAGGGAATATAGCCATTGTGAATTAGCTTTTTTGTTACTTCTTCTTCTTCCCATTTCAGTTGAGAGAGAGTGAGTTGCACACAATTTTGAGAGAAATTCTGGTGTTCCTCCCTTATCTTGTAATTGTTCATCAAGAAATAAAATTGTGTGTGTGACTCTCTCGTGGACGTAGCCGATTGGCGAACCACGTAAACTTGGTGTTCTTTTGTTGTTTTTTTAATTTTCTTGCAAGTTGGTTCCGGTGATTTCGAGCCTCGTGAGTTAACACGTGACATCATCTGTGGGATCCGACGAATTGGAGCTCGATCTTGATTCTGTGAGTATTTGGGTGTGTTGTTCACAACCCTATCGAGCAAGCTACTCTTACCTTTTGTCTGATTAGTGAAGTTCTCTCTCTGATTTTGCAATTGGGTGATTTTCTGGGAATCTTAGTATTTTTTAGTTAAGGTTCTGTATAGTATAAGGAAATCGATATGGCTACCATCAGATTTGATATAGAAAACTTTAATGGGAAGAATGATTTCGATTTGTAGAAAGTAAAAATGTTGGCAATGTTGATCTAACAAGGTCTAGATGAAGCTATCCTAGATTATGAAAGAAAAAGAAGCTTATGAACAAGGCGATAAGCACCATATTTTTTGTCTAGATGATAAGGTTTTAAGGGAAGTTTCAAGAGAAGAAACTACTATAGGTGTTTAGAAGAAATTATAAGGCTTATATGGCCAAATCTCTTGCAAACCGTTTCTACAAGAAGAAGAATCTTTATACCTATAAGTTCATGGATGAGAAAAGCATTTTTGATAAAATGGATGAGTTTAACAAGATCCCGGATGATTTTTTTTTTAATAAATCTACATTAATCTTAACTCACACACACACTCACACACCCAGATGTCCCCCTGAGAGCTCGAATCCGTGATCTCTCAGTCACAGGTAAGGTACTTTTAACCACTACACCCCGAGCGAAGGGACAACCCTGGATGATCTGCTGAGTATTGGTGTCAAACTAGAATATGAAGACAAGACTATACACCTTCTAAATGTCCTCCCTAGATCTTATGCAAACTTCTAAGCTGTCAGAGAATCGTACACACTCTTCCCTCTGGTGTTGGATTGTTGGTGAAGAAAGGCCAAGGCAAGAACAAAAAACAGTTCTCTACTGAAAGGAACAACACTATATTTCATAAAGGGTCCAGGAAATATCCCTACCAAGGAAAGGGAAGGTTACAAGCAGCTAATGTTGACTACATGCATGCAGAACAAGGCCAAGAATCAAGGAACTACCACTACTGTAAGAACGAGGGGCACCTCATCAGAGATTTTTCTATTCTGAAACAAAAGGGTCAAATAACACTCGTATCAAACATTGTAAAGGTGACTCAAGAACATATGGATGAGGTTCTAAATGTAACAAATTTTCAAGGTGATGAAGGATGGATACTTGATTCAGGTTGCTCCTTTTACATGAGCCCTAACCTGAAATGGTTTGTAGACATAAGGAAAATAGAGAAAGGTTCATCATATTAGGGAATAATAACACCTGCAAATTCTGGGAATTGGTTTCATAAGGATCCAAAATCATAAGGGTGAGTATAAGTTGCTCAATGAGGTGAGATATATACCATAGATAAAGAGAAATCTCATTTCACTTGGTGTCTTGGAGTCAAGTGGTTGTAAGTTTGAAGGACATAATGGTTGTATAACTATAAGCGAAGGTGAAAAGGAAGTTCTTAAAGGCAGGA
>JAPKLW010000554.1:0-114886 GCA_026898455.1 Plectranthus barbatus | reverse complement strand
GTTTCGAGTAATTCGTACAAAATCAAATTAATACACGGGGTATTACAAGTATAATTATAATAATAAAGAGCAACACTTACAACATTGTTGAAAATGAAGGAGCACCAATAGAAGAGGTGGCCAAAGGCAACACGAGAAAGAAGTTGAGAGAATATATTGTCCGAATTTACTACTTTAACATAAAAAGTTAGTACATAAAATTACTAACATTTGTTAAAACATAAAACCAATATGAAATAAATTATCACAAGTTTTTTTCTAAACTTGTGAGTACCTTTCCAAATGTATAACATTGTGAAAAACAATAATACTACAATGTAAAAGTGGTGCCCAAGTTTATCAGAAGTGTGTTAGTGTTAAAGATACATGAAAGTTTAACATGTAAACATAGAATGAAGTATGCAACAGATTTAAAAATATTCTCTGGGATTTATTTCTAAACCACAGAATACCTCACGACTAAAAATGGTTTCACTATGAAAAGAGTGTTTACACGGTAAAATGAAATACAAAAATAATATTGAATTCCTTCTCGGTTCACTCCCATGAAGAAATTCAACAAAAGATCACAATATAAACAACACAAAAAAAATTACAAGCTCATCGACCGTAGGATTCACTCTCCGGAGATAAATTCCACCACAATCTTATTGGCCTTATCCTGCTCAATACGTGAGGGTGAAGGACTGGAGGCTTTGAAGAACTTCTCTAAGGATTTGGAATAAATTCAGTCATTCAACCTTTCTTCAATCTTCGTTCTTCATTTTTAGTCAACCTTAGAGCGCACGATCTCATAGCCCACGTCCTTGTGGCCTTGATCTCTTTCCACTTCCACTTGCTCCGTTGCACAAATTAGAAGCTCCACAATAGCTCACGTGGGTGATGGTTTGAATCGTGGAGGTACTCCCCTTTATTTTTCAAGAAATAATAGTATAGACAATATGTTGGAGAGATTTAGGAGCAGAATAATCAAGAGAGATACAATTACTTTCACAAAGTTTAGAAAACACATGATTAACAAATTCCTTTCCAAAATCGATTTTAATTATAATCAAATTTGAATGATGAGATTTTTGAAACATAACATATTTTTCTCACAAATTCAACTCTAACACATCTAGAAAAGTCACATGCTACAACATATCTTTTTCTATCAAAAAATCTCAACTTCAATTGACTCTATTAAATCCATGTATAATTATTTAATGCAATTTTTTTGTATAAATCATGATTAGCATAGAATGAGATGACCTTGTTTGCTTACATTTCACACAAGAATCACAAACCTTATAGCTTTGAATGTTAGTTCAGACACCTCCTTAACACGATATATTTGAGTGGCTCTTGGATGATTCTATTATTTATATGTCTAATCTTCTGATACCATATTCAACTTTATCAAGCTTGATTAAGGAGTGTTTTCTTTCTTGATCGATCTAATAACAGTTGTCAAAGGAACTACTTTCTAATATAATACGATTGTTAGAACTATTATTTAGTTCACGAGTCTTTTCCATATGTCTGACAAACATTTTAATGTTACTCAATTAGCTGATACTGATAGGATTTATTGTGAGTCTTTTAAAATAAAATACATGTTGGAGTCTTTTAAAAACTGACACGTTAAGAGTTTTTATGCCTGTCATATGTCCAACAAACCTGTTGGTCCCCGATCAGAGTGTTTTATATGCAGCAAAAGTATTAATACACTCTTGCATTTATCTTGCTAAGGTCTCGACTTAGCAAGTGTTTCTCAAATATGTCTTAGCTTCAATATTCGTTAAGTCGATTGCAGATTATACTACAACATTTGATGTGTTGAGTTTCAAGTATGCGCACACACACAATTAACAAAATAAAGCAATAAAGGGACACAAGGATTTATAGTGGTTCGAACAACTTGTTCTACGTCCACTCTTCAGTCCTCCGACTGAAAATTCACAAAACGATTGAATACAAGGTCAGGCCTAATCTCTAACATTGAGCAGCTGCTTCGTCTGGTCAGCGCACACCTTCAAGCACCTCGGTCTAAAATCTTCACCTCGTTGCTCCGTAGAGTGAGGACAAACCTCCATTCTCTTTGGATGTTGACTGTTGGGAGTTTTATAGTCTTTCCAGAACCTATCCTTGTATTGGCAATGCCCGTAATAATCACGCTTGCACAAAAAGGTGACTGCTAGATTCTTTCTAAGAATAGAAGGAATCCCAATATCAACCTATAGAAGTTATACTTCAAATGTATCGAGCTTCAAGTATGATAGCTTGCGAGAAACCTTCAATCACGTACTAGCTCAGATGAGTTCGCGTAGTATGGAGAATGTTTTGATGTTCTCTAGTTTTCTCTGTGAATATAATTTTGCGAACCTTTGAATCATTTTTGGACGACACCTATTAATAGGTGAAGATTCAAACAGTCGTTTAAATCTTATCCATTAGACTCAAATGTATTGCTCGCTAATCTCTGTTCTTTCTTTTTCTGCAGCGTACAGAGACTCTTCAAGTCTCCCTTGTCTCTGATTGGCGTAGCTTCTATCTGTAGCCGTCTTTGTCAGAACGGATCTTTCACTTTGAACTTCAAACATTCATTGTGTCTGATGATTATTCTAATATTTGATTCATTATGTTTTCTTGTGATTTGGATCCTTCTGATTTGTGACTTGTATTTTCCTTGATTGTTGTTGATCGTTTGCTGGCGATGAACATTCAGCTGACATCTCAGTAGGCTTGCTTCAATCTCGAAGTATGCTGACGCTGCTTCTTTAACATTCTCTTAAGTACACTCAGCATTTCTCCGTGTTTGCTAAACTTTGCTCGCTTCTCTAGCAATCTTCAGCAATCATCAAGTCTGCTGAATCCTTCAACATTCTTGATTCTTCCTTTCTAGCTCTATTACAACTCAAGTATATATGACCTATACAGGACTTTACATTTTGACTCGATACTAAGTTGCTAGAAACTAGATCAGCTTTGAGCTTTGATGCACCAAAACATATTAAACAAACATTTAAAACAAAGGGTTCTAACAATATTCCTAACAATTTTCCCCTTTTTGGTGCGATCAAAGCCTCAATCCTGAGCTTTAATACTAACTGATCATGGAAAGCTGATTATTGAGATTACAAGGTCTTCCTATCAAATCTTTTCTCAGCATCTCAACTCCCTTAGACTCAGTATGGTTCCTAAATGTTCCCCCTCAAAATAACAAGGGTATTGATTGATTATATATTTTTCTCCAAGTAAATGGCTTCCAAATCTTTTATCAGATAAACACGAAGCACATTCACACACACGTATCAAACAATCATACATGAACATGTCACACATAAACATCAATCCACGCAATTTGTTGATTACACTGAGTGTGTAATTTCAGCTATTTCAATTAGATCAGCGTTGGACAATAAGATGTTATCTTCAACCTGGGTTAGTTTCCATTCAAAATATCATGCCATGTGGTACAAGAAACATATACCCAAATTAATAACGTTTTGTTTTCGGCTAGAAGACTCAAGGTTTATAGAGATTACTTTTTAGTCGTCGAAGAGTCTGAATCATCAACATTTTTGGCACCTGAAGAACCAACAATGGTCTTCTTCACATTCTTGAGGGTCTCGAACGTTACCTTCATGAAGTTGTCGAGAACAGCCTCTCTCTCTCTTTCCTTGTGACTCTCTCCTTTTCTTCAATCATTCTTTGTTCTTCTCTCTCTTCTTCTTCTTCTTGTTGTCTTCTTAAGTCTTCTTCCTGTTTTCTTCTAGCTTCAAGGCATCAGATTGTATCTTCTTGTTCCTTTAGTCTCTCTGCCTCCTCTGCTAACCTCTTCTCTAGTGTAGTGCTCCTGTCTTCAGCAGTCTGCTCCTGGTTAACTTCAGCAGTGTTGTCTTCAGTAATTCTCTCGTCAATTTGAGAATTCTCAGCAACATCTTCAATCTGTTGATTGACTTCTTCTTCTTGAGTTCCCCCTTGAGACATGAGTTTTTTAAGAGAATTTGTGGTGGCCTTAGCATTACTAGTTTATCACCGACCATCTTGACTGTTAGATGATCAGTCAAGATCTCCAATGGAGATGATGATTCATTCATTAACCTAGTCGGATCAATTGGTTCAGCTTCAAAAATACTCAAGCCCGAAAGTCCATTGACATCATTGGTTTCATGATACACATCTTTCTGACTTCTCATGGCCCTGCGCACTAAGGTAGCTTCATAAAAAATAACATTGCTTGTTATTTCCACAAGCTTGGTTTTCTTATTAAGTACTCTATATCCCTTGTGAGATGGATGTCCATATCCGCTGAACACTCTTTCATCAGCTTTGGGAGAGAAAGTACTTAATTTTGACTTCCCATTATTATGGATATAACATGGTGAACCGAAAGCATGAAGATGAGCTAAAGAAGGCTTACGACCATGATATATTTCGTAGGGAGTTTCGTTGAAGCGAAGGTTCAATCCACTTCTATTCTGAGTGTAGCAAGCGTTCATTACAACTTCTCCCCAATATCTTTGACCTAGATCTGTATCGGCAAACATTGTTCGTACCACCTCTTTGAGAGTCCTGTTTCTCCTTTCTGCCAGACCGTTCTGCTAAGGTGTTCTTGCAGTGGACCTTTCATGTCCTATCCGAGCGTCAGTGCAGAAATCCATTAATGCTTTATTACAGAATTTTTACCGTTGTCAGATCTTATCCTTTTCACTGCGAGCTCTTTGTCATTTTGAACTCGAAGTATCAGCTCCGACAGGATAATCTTTACTTCGTCCTTGCTCTTGAGTATTCTCACCCATGTGTACCTGGAATAATCATCAACAATAACTAATGTATAGTTTTTGTTACCTACAGTGGGTGGAGTTATAGGGCCGAATAAATCCATGTGCAATAGCTCAAGGATTCTTTTTGATGTGGCCTTTTCCGGGTTGGATCTAAAGGACGCCTTGGCTTGTTTTCCTTGTTGACAGGCTCTGTATATTCCTTCCTTCTTGAAAGTCTCCTTGGGTAGTCCTGAAACAATGTTATTTTTGGCAATATAATTGATAGTTTTAAAGTTTAGATGCGTTAGCCTTTTGTGCCATAGCCAGTTTGTCTCTTCCTTGTTGTAAGCTATAAAGCATGATCCTTGCTAACCACTTTCCCAATCAACAACATAGAGTCCTCCTTTTCTGATTCCTCTAAGCTTTACTTCTCCAGTGGTCCTATCAGCAATCTCACAACCTGTATCAAAGAAAGAAACAATATGTCTATTTTCACTTAGCTGGCTGATGCTCAATAGGTTGTGCTTGAGACTATTGATGAGGGCCACATTAATGATGCACATGCCATTTTGCTCGATGCACCCTCTCCTGATTACTCTAGCCTTTGAGTTGTCACCAAACGAGACTGAAGGTCCTCTGATCCTCTGAAGTTCTGTGAAGATCTCTTCATCTCCTGTCATGTGACCTGAGCATCCACTGTCTAGGATTTATTCTTTTAATTTTATTAAGGCTGTTCTTCCTGGACCCTGTTCCTGCAAAACAAATAAGTTATATTTTTAGCACCCAATAAATTACGGGTCCTGCAGGATAAGTTCTCTGGATCATTCATTTGGGAATCCAGATCTTTGTGATCTTGACATTTCTTCTGTCATCACTGTTTACTACCTTTCCGTTCCTATTGGAATTATACATTGAGTTAGCGTAGGAGTGTGTAGAAGTGTGCCGAGCCTTCACAGTCCTTTGAAAGTATGATGTTTTAGACTCTGGCCTCAATTAGGAGTTCCTTCTACTTGGTGTGTATGCTGGCCTTCTTGCAATCTCAGCAGATTGCTTAGCCTTGCTAGATTTTGTATGAAAATTCCTAGCAGATAGAACAGTCTGCTGGGTTGCATACCTTGACTTTGCTGGCCTTTTCTCAGCAGACTCGTAGTTTAGTCTTTGCTGAGCAGTCAGCTGATAAGCTCATTTTTATACTCACTTATCTATATTTTTCTCCATTGTTTCAGTGCAATTTATTTATGTTTTTACTTATTTATGTGCACGAGACTATTTTAGAGGGTGTTATGCTTGTCATGGTCATATTTTATAGGTTTGAGGCCAAAATCAATGAAAACCTATACCGAAAGCAGTTGATGTTCAAAGTAATAGTCACGAATTCTTCCACATGTGGAATCTGAACTAATGGAGTATGGAAATAGAAATATCTTTGAGTTAGCTTTCCAACGCAACTGGAATCGGGTCAATCGGCATTCGGGAGCACAAGTTTTGGCCAAAACCGTGAGACTGCGCAGAAGGAGCTCGACACATGCATTCCTGTCGAACGAAATGCTCCCTATCGAATGACAGGGAGAACAAAGCTGGGAAATCGACATGAAGGACATCCCAGATTTGGACTTGAAGCTTGTGTCGATCGACAGGCTCCCCGTCGATCGACACATAGGCTCAACATGGAGATTTTGGCCTGTTTTTGCAGTTTTTGCTATTTTAGCCCAATACCTAGTTAGGTCTTTTTCACTCCTCTATAAATAGGACCTCATTATGCACGAAATTTATCTATCTTTTCAGCATTATTGCACTTAGAATAATTGAACTTTGAAGTTTTTACCAGACATTCAAGGTTCCTCTTTATTTGTAAGTTCATTAATAAAATGTTTGCTTTAATTCTAATCATGTTTTGTGGCTAGAACCCTAACAGGTTCTAGGGTTATGATTTCTTTTCTGATGCATGTTAATTGATATCAACTCTCTAAGCATGGATTAATTCTCTGATTTAATTTTATAATCTAGATTAAAAGAAGGACCGAGAGGTGAATTGAGATCTAGGTTTATAGTTAATAATTGATGGATCGAGAGATGAAAATTATTAAAGGAAGAGAGAATTAATTGTGTTTGTTCTCTGTCTCAAAAGGAAGAAACCTACATAGGAATAATTAGATAATTATGAGATTGATTAATTTGGTGTTCTTGAGACCGAGAGGAGATAGTCACTAATTAATAATCTAGGATTTAAATTGCCCGACCAAGGAATTAAATCCACAAAAATCTATGTTTTCCCAATTGCTGAGTTGATGATATTTACATGTTGATGATTAGAATATCTACTCTAGGATCTATGCTTCCTTTAACTGTTTTAAAACCCTTTAATTTCTTGCAATTGTCATCTTTAAATTCACAAACAAAATCCCTTTTCCAAAACCCTCAAACATCTGTGTTCTAAAAACTATGACTAGTACTTTGAATAGTTTGTTGCACAGTCCCTGTGGAATCGACCACCTTAGGGTGTAAAAAAATTATTTGCTCGTTGTTTCTACAATTATCAATTTGGCGCCGTTGCCGGGGACTTGTCAGATCTATCTAATAATTAGTTTATTTTTAGTTCTGATGGATCGAGAGATGAAAATTATTAACAGGAAGAGAGAATTAATTGTGTTTGTTCTCTGTCTCAAAAGGAAGAAACCTACATAGGAATAATTAGATAATTATGAGATTGATTAATTTGGTGTTCTTGAGACCGAGAGGAGATAGTTACTACTCCCTCCGTCCCATATGAATTGTCCACTTTGCTTTTGGCACAATAACCAATGCGAGTAGAGATAGAGGAAATTAGTATTTTATTAGTGAGTGGATATTATTTTTCCATTTTAAGTAAGTGGACAATTAAATGGGACAGACAAAAAAGGAAAGTTGGACAATTGAGGTGGGACGGAGGGAGTAATAAATAATCTAGGATTTAAATTGCCCGACCAAGGAATTAAATCCACAAAAATCTATGTTTTCCCCATTGCTGAGTTGATTGATATTTGCATGTTGATGATTAGATAATCAACCCTAGAGTCTATGTTTTCTTTAATTGCTTTAAAAACCTTTGTTTTCTGCATTGTCATCTTTAATTTTCAAAACTAAACCCGTTTTCTAAAACCCTCAAGCTTCTATATTCTAGAAATTGTGGCTAGTACTTTCGATAGTTCATTGCACAGTCCCTGTGGGATCGACCACCTTAGGGTGTAAAAATATTATTTGCTTAACCGCTTTATTGAAGTTATCAAATTGGCGCTGTATTTTATTTTAATTTCATTTTTATTGGTTTTGCTGTTTTTAATTTCGAGTTTTAGGATTTGAATTTAGTTTTTGGTGCTTGAATTTCGTGTTTTCAGTTCGTGTGAGTTTTCAGATTTTTAACTCCGTTTCGATCGACAGCTTGCCTGTCGATCGACTCAGAGGCTGATTTTTAGTTTTTTTTTTTATTTTTGTTCGCAGGTTCATGAACACAAGGGCTCGGGGCAAACCACTCGAGAATTTTGATTCAGAAATCGAGGCCACAGCCTGGAGGAGAAAAAAAGAAGGAAACACAAGCCACAAGCACCAACATGGAGGCACCACCACACCGAACCGAGGAGGATTTCTCAGACATTCCACCATTGGAGGAGATAAATACACAACTCATAACTCAAGAGAACTTACTTGTCCAAGAAGTCACTCAGATGAAGGACATCATCAAGCAACTCATGGCAGAAAGGGAAGCTGACAGGCGCGAGGCCGAAAGAAGAGAGAGAGAAAGGCGCCACACAGATGACTCCGATGATGAGGACCCCAACGTGATGGCTATGAAGTACAGACCACAGCCTGGGAACAAGGGATTTGTTAATGTCATCACCGCTAATAACTTTGAACTCAAGACCGGCTTGATTCAGATGGTTCAGCAGAACAAATTTTGGGGCCGAGCAGCGGAGGATCCGTACACCCACCTCAGGATGTTTGTGGAGGTGTGTGATACCATCAAGCAAGGAGGAGTTACCCAGGATGTGATCCGTTTGCGCTTTTCCCTTTCTCACTTAGGGATCAGGCTCGGACGTAGTTTACAACGCTGGACTGCAGCAACATCCGTACTTGGGCCAATCTCGGAGCCGAGTTCCTCGCCGCCTTCTTCCCACCTTCAGTCATCATTTGGAAAAAGATGGAGATTCTGCAATTCCACCAGAGATTGAATGAGTCATTGTTTGAAGTTTGGAGCAGGTGGAATGAGTTGTTGAGGAGCTGCCCAGGCCATGGAGTCGATACCGAGGAGCAGGCCCACATTTTCTACAGAGGGATAAATGAGAACACCCAAGCAGCCGTTGACTACGCCTCGGGAGGTTCTCTGATGAGCAAGTCACTTGAAAAAGCCCTCAAGCTGTTCAAGAAGATGGCGTTGCATTCCCAACAATGGTCAAATCCGAGGAGACCGCAAGTCCGGGTAGTGGAGACAAAGGAGGATGATGCATTGAAGAAAGATGTTGAGAAGCTAAAGGGGGAGGTTGAAAAACTAACTACTTCTGCTTCTATTTCTGTTGCACAGGTTGACCCTATTGCCGATATGAACTACATGAATCGTGGTGGCTACCAGAATCAATACCGGCAAGGGGGATACCAACACTACCATCCAAAACCTCATCCAGGTTTCTCCTACTCTCAGCCCGATGCTGCCGAGCAACCCCCTCCTGATTTTGATGTGCTGAATGGCGAGATTGTGGAGAAGAAGAAGGATAGCCTTGACGAGGTACTCAAGAATTTCATCAAAGCCTCAGATTACCGAGTTGGGAAGATCAAGAAAGAAGTGGCAGAAGTCAATACCAAGGTGGACTTACTTGGAAAGCACGTGAAGATCATAGAGACTCAAGTCAGTCAGATTGCCACCTCACTTGGTGCGCAACACACTCTCGAGAAGCTGCCAAGCACCACCGAGGCAAATCCCAAGAACCAGAAGGACTGCAAGGCTGTGAAATTGAGATCCAGAACGAGCTACAAAGGTCCGAGCATGCCCCAAAGCAAGTTTGGGGGAGAGAAGAAAAAAGAGCCTACAAAGCCGTCCTCTGTTTCGTTCGATAGGCAGCCTGTCGATCAAAATGGAGGACAAGAGGAGATCAATTTAGATGATGATGAGAGCTCGGTCGACAGGGCTGCAACGGGTGTGTCGATCGACACACCCCCTGTCGATCAAAATACAGGTCAGACCGACACAGCTGCTTCTGGTCGACACAGCAGCCTCCCCAACACAATCCCTCACCTTCCAAAGCTTCCAAGGGACCTCCGATGCCTTTTTCTCAGAGATTTGCCAAGCAAAAAGAGGATTCCAAGTTCTCGTGCTTTGTCGAGAACTTGAAGAAGGTAAGCATTAATCTGTCTCTAATTGAAGCTCTTTTTTAAATTCTAGGTTACATGAAGTATCTCCGCAAGCTGATGTGCGAGAAGAAACATTTCGTGGAGAAAGCAACCGTGAAGCTTCATGAGCAGTGCAGCATGGTCCTACGGAAGAAACTTCCAGTCAAAAGAAGTGATCCAGGATGTTTCACCATCCCAATTGAGATCGGGGGGGTCAAGTTCGAGAAGGTGTTGTGCGACACTGGTGCCAGCATCAACCTGATGCCCATTTCTATCTTCCAGCGCCTCAAGATTGGAGAGTTGAGGCCGACTACAATCACTGTGCAGATGGCAGACCGATCTGTGTCTCGCCCCAAAGGTATAATTGAGGATGTTCTCATTCATGTGGGTGATCTAATTTTTCCTGTAGATTTTGTAGTCTTGGACATGAAGGAAGATGGCAGCACACCCCTCATCTTGGGAAGGGAATTCTTGGACACTAGTGTTGCTTTGATTGATTGTCGTGGTGGAGAGATCACGCTTCGAGCAAATGAGGAAAGGATCACATTCAAGCTCGACATAAGCAAGCAACAATCCGAATGCTTTAGAATCACATCCCGAGAGGAAGCAGATGAGGAAGAATAAGAAGAAGCAAGTGAGGAGTTCAAAGAAGACCAAGCCGCTCAAAGATGGGAGCGAGGGAACGAGTCGGCAAAATTATCAATTACACCGTCTCTTCCTGAGCTCACTGCTGTCATCCAAGATCGGTGGGTCTACATGGTCGATGCCCAAGGAAGGCGAGTGCGTTCTAGCCCGCTCTGGTTCTGAAAAAGAGATACCGTCGAGCTACGACGTTAAGTAAAGCACTTGTTGGGAGGTAACCCAACTTTTACATGCTTTCATTTCAATTTTTGTTATTTCTTTTCAATTTTTGTTTTTATTTCCGTTGGTGTGTTTGCCATTGTTTTCGAATTTTTGTTTTGCATTTACTTTATGTTATTTTCGAAAAAAAACGAAAAAAAAATTGAATAGTGGAGGATCGACCTCTGTTTCGATCGACAGGGCCCCTGTCGATCGACACAGATATCAGCATAGAGCAAGTCGAGAGAAGGCTCTGTGTTGATCGACAGGGCCCTTGTCGATTGACACAGAGTGCCAGAATCACCAATTTCTTCGTCACGCAGCGCTGGTTCCTCCGGTGGATAAAAAGTTGATGTCTGAGATCAATAGTCAGGTATCTGTTTTGTTTCTTGTCTGATATTCAAACTTTTTCTTACTCTCCGAGTTCAAAATAAGTTTGGGGGGATGTGGACAAGAAATTCAAACTTTCTATCTTTTACTTGCTTTATTTTTTATTGAATTTATTTGATTTGGTGTGTTTATTTAATTTTTGCCTAGAAAAAATATGGATAAAATGTGAGGAAAATTTTTATTGAGTAATTGAATCCTGTAGCATTATATGCAATGTTTGGAATCGATCTGTGATTAGTTGAATTTATTTCAATTGTGGTTGATTTGCCCATGAATGTAGAATACCGCATGATAGGGTCTAATTGAAACTTATACTTGCATGATGTTTGAGTGGATTGAAATTGACTAAGGAATAATTTTTGAACCCAAGTGAGATTTGAGCCTTGATTTGTTCATGAAAGATTCGCATGCATGTTTTCGTTTCTCTCGAACTTGCTTTTGTTCTGTTTCGAGACTGCATAGTGTGCACAATGATAGAAAATGATCTTAGGCCATCTTTGTTAGCCAATTTATCCCAAACACTGTCCCCTGTAATATTTTATCCTTAGTCAGCCCTTTGAGCCTTACTTCATTTTTTTTGTCTTGTATATAAGATTTCTATGATAGTAGGGAGGTTTTTGTCTTGTCTATGAGATTGTGGGAAGAATAAGGGTGGATTATTTGAAAGTGGATGAGAAAACATTATAATTGGTTTGCAAAGAAAGAGAGCTCTATAGAAAAAAAAAATGAATATTGTCCTTATAAGCTCAAATGATTAAACAAAATTTTAAGAGCATAAAAGGGCTAGAAAAAAAAAGAGCTATTTATGGTTTGAATTGTAATATTTGAGGAGATGGGGTAGATGTTGATAGATGGTGATTCTGATATGTTGAGAGTCGCGAACTCAATGTTTTCTTTTTAGTCACTTGTCATATTTCCCTACCTTGTCACAAAAAGCCTACATTACAACCCAATCAAAGTTTTTTTTTTATTCTTGAATTGTGTGCACAAATGACCATTGGAGATTTTAGAACTCTTGCAATCCTATGGTAGAAATTTCTTCATACATGTTGTGAGTGCTTTCATTGAAACCTAAAACACTTGAGTGATGAGCGATACGCTTTCCTGTGAGTCTTCCGAAGTTGATGAATATCTTATCTCTTTCAATTGCTTATGTGATGTGGATTGATGAACCTTGATTGTGATGAATCTTGTGAGGCATTGCACTTTCAACTACTTGAGATTTCTTTTCTTCTTTTCTTCGATTGAGGACAATCTAATATTCAAGTTTGGGGGTTTGATAAGCTCATTTTTATTCTCACTTATCTATATTTTTCTCCATTGTTTCAGTGCAATTTACTTATGTTTTTACTTATTTCTGTGCATGAGACTATTTTAGTGGGTGTTATGCTTGTCATGGTCATATTTTGTAGGTTTGAGGCCAAAATCAATGAAAACCTGTAACGAAAGCAGTTGATGTTCAAAGGAACAGTCACGAATTCTTCCACACATGGAATCTGACCTAATGGAGCATGGAAGTTGAAATATCTTTGAGTTAGCTTTCCAACGCAACTGGAATTGGGTCAATCGGAGTTCGGGAGCACAAGTTATGGCCAAAACCGTGAGACTGCACAGAAGGAGCTCGACACATGCATTCTTGTCGATCGATATGCTCCCTATCTATCGACAGGGAGAACAAAGTTGGGAAATCGACATGAAGGACAGCCCGGATTTCGACTTGAAGCTTGTGTCGATCGACAAGCTCCTTGTCGATCGACACAGAGGCTCGACATGGAGATTTTGGCCTGTTTTGGCAGTTTTTGCTATTTTAGCCCAATACCTAGTTAGGTCTTTTTCACTCCTCTATAAATAGAACCTCATTATGCACGAAATTTATCTATCTTTTCAGCATTATTGCACTTAGAATAATTGAGCTTTGGAGTTTTTACAAGATATTCAAGGTTCCTCTTTATTTGTAAGTTCATTAATAAAATGTTTGCTTTAATTCTAGTCATGTTTTGTGGCTAGAACCCTAACAGGTTCTAGGGTTATGATTTCTTTTCTGATGCATGTTAATTGATATCAACTCTCTAAGCATGGATTAATTATCTGATTTAATTTTATAATCTAGATTAAAAGAAGGACCGGGAGGTGAATTGGGATCTAGGTTTATAGTTAATAATTGATAGATCGAGAGATGAAAATTATTAAAGGAAGAGAGAATTAATTGTGTTTGTTCTCTGTCTCAAAAGGAAGAAACCTACATATGAATAATTAGATAATTATGAGATTGATTAATTTGGTGTTCTTGAGACCGAGAGGAGATAGTCACCAATTAATAATCTAGGATTTAAATTGCCCGACCAAGGAATTAAATCCACAAAAATCTATGTTTTCCCCATTGCTGAGTTGATTGATATTTACATGTTGATGATTAGAATACCTGCCCTAGGATCTGTGCTTCCTTTAACTGTTTTAAAACCCTTTAATTTCTTGCAATTGTCATCTTTAAATTCACGAACAAATCCCTTTTCCAAAACCCTCAAACACCTGTGTTCTAAAAACTATGACTAGTACTTTGGATAGTTCGTTGCACAGTCCCTGTGGGATCGATCACCTTAGGGTGTAAAAATATTATTTGCTCACTGTTTCTACAGTTATCATAGCTGAGGGACGTTAGATTGCCAACATTTCTGTTGAGCAATTTTAGCTAACTTAGAGCTATCCCTCGTGCCTTTTCTAGTAGATTGTTGAATCTTATGAGTTGCTGGGACACAAAAAATTTCTTTGATTTACTTGATTCAGCAATGCAGGATTCTCCTTCATCAAAACCTATTCCTGCAAAGTTTTTCGAACTTCTTTGGACACTTAGAATCTCATTTAAATCTCTTGTGCTTTTTGAAAATGTACATTGACAAGTACTTTGCACGGAGTTTTTGTTTTTCAGAACTTCATTCTCTTGTTTTAAAATGCTAAAACTTTCATTCAAGGAGGAGAATTCTGTTATTAGTTTTAAAAGTTCCTCGTCTACTGACCTAGATTTTTCAATCTCACTGGTCAAAGTAGAAAGCTGATATTTCAGAGAGGAATTTTCTTTTACTAAAATATCCTTTAATGCATGAACTTTTTATAACTCTTTTAGCATAAATTCTACAGTTATTTAATCTGATTCCGAGTAACATGAATAGAAGTATCATGCATGTTTTCTGAAGTAGAAGCAACAGATATAATAGAATTTGTTACCTGGTATCTTGTGACAGCTAGAGCTGATTCTCATGTCTGCTCTTCATTTCCATTACCATCTTCATTGATGTCGGCCATGAATACCATGAGAACATCATCTTCATCTTCAGATGAGTATCCTTCGTCGTCATGATCCGAGATGTCTGGTAATTCCATCCTTGTCAACAGAGCTTTGGTAACAGCTTTTGACGCTCGCCTTTCGAACAACTTCCCTAATCATTCCCTTTCCTCTGGATCTATTCATGGAAATTCAAATTTCAGATGATCCAAAGAGTTGCATTCGTAGCATGTTCTTGGCGTCTTCTTGGCAATTTGACTATCTGCTGGTTGGCCTAACTGGAATTTTCTTTATATCCTTTTTCTTTCAGCAACAACTTTTGTAGTCTCTTCATCTACTCTTCTAGCTCGCTAACTGAGCATTCTGCTTCTTTGGCTTCAGATCCACTGGTGGATGGTATCTCCTTTGTTGTATTGGATTGAGCTGGTCGATCTGAGTGGAATGACTTCTTGGTTTTCCATTTCTGTCCGTCTCTCTTCACAAAGAATGTTGCATCCTCGATGGGTTCTTCAATGGTTGCTGTGGCACGAACAACTTCATTTTTGTTAATCTGCATGATGTCCCTTTTGTGTGCCTTCAGTTGAGCAAACACTTCTTTGGTACTTATTGCAGACAGATCCTTCTCCTTCAGACTAGTCACTTTGACAAACTAATCATTCTTTGGTTGTCTTGAGAGAATCTTTGAGTTCATGTCGGGAAGATCGTATGTTCTTCCCAGCTTCTTTAACTCAACTACAATGGTGTTGAATATGGCCTCCATGTCCTTGACGGTTTCACCTGGAATCAATTGAAAAGATTTATACCTGTATACCCATTGTTGTAGCTTGTTTCTCTTCATTTGATCCATTTCAGTGCTTAGAGTTCCGAGAAAGTCCCACATTTCTTTGGCATTCTTATACTCCAAAGCTTCTGCCATTAGGGTTTGTGTTAGGTATTGATGTAGAAATCCTACCTTAATTTGATGTTTTGATGTGTTAAAACTCTATACCAAAGTCTAGGTCTTAGAGTTATTACCTCATGTAATCCTTGTATAGGATGATCGAGTTGTAATAGTCTAGGAAGAAGGAAACCATCAAAACCGTGAAACAGTTTTGAAGAAGACGATATTCAGACGAGATAACTGTCGAACACACAATACGAAGACAAGCAGAGCAAGGTCACAAAAATTGTGGACACAGTTCTCACATAGAAACTGTTGAAGAGGCGCTCACAGTTTCGGACCAAGGCAGTTTCGCGTGAAAGAATGCGTGCATGACAAGATGTCGAACAAGTCGCAGGAGAACTTCAAAGAAGTCAATGATAAAAGACAGACAGATACTCAACTGCGACTGGTGTACAATATTGTTCGACGTCTGACACAACAAGTACAAACTGCTCAGAAAAGCAGGACGTAGTAGCTAAAAAAACAGAAAGACAAGCGACTTTTCAGGAGAGCATGGATTATGATTGGACATCCATTCTAATGTCTCTACCGGCTACTTTCTAGTGTCTCACCTATAAATAGCAGGAACAACAGAGACATAAAAACCTTTGCCTCTCTGCTCATCTGAATACCTTCGCAGATTTGAATCTCCGACACATTCATTGTCTCTCTGCTGAAACTAAAGCTCAAACATTAAACGCTATCAAGATAGAAGACATTAATTTCGTGATTCATTCATTAAACATGAAGCATTTATTGCTATAGAATCTTTGGAGATTCACTGTGTCACTTTGAGTACACGAGGATTAAGTCAGTTGACTTAATCTACTATGCTGAGAGCTGGAACTCAGAAATCTTCAAAAGAATATATTTTTTAAGAACGTGAGCTAGGACACACTCTTATTCCGCATCTTCTAAAGAATACTAATAACATTTCATCGAGAACAGAATGAGAGCTGGGACTCATACTTCCATAACCTCATCCAATTCCAATAAGCCGAGCTTAAGACAAAGCTCTTTGAATCTGCTTTCTGCTAGAGGCTTGGAGAAAATGTCTGCTTGCTGATTCTCTATTCTGATGTAATCTACTGAGATATCCTTCTTTTTGACATGATCTCAAATGAAGTGATGTCGAATATCAATGTACTTTTTTCGAGAGTGATGAACAGGATTTTTTGTAATGCACATTGCACTGTTGTTGTCGCAGTAAATGGAAACCCAACTAGTGCTGACTTCATAGTCTTGAAGTTATTGCTTGATCCACAACACTCGTGTACAATAGCTGGCAGCAGCTACGTATTCTGCTTCCGTTGTGGATGTTGCTACGGAGTGTTGCTTTTTGCTGAACCAGCTTATCAGTTTATGACCTAGGAATTGGCATGTTCCGCTCGTACTCTTTCGGTCAATTCTGCAACCTCCAAAATCAGAATCTGAGTATCCTATGAGTGTGAGATCGTCTGCCCTAGGATACCAAAATCCTAAAGATTCTGTTCCCTTCAGATATCTGATAATTCTTCGAGTATACTCCATTTGTGACTTATTTGGATTTGCTTGATATCTGACACATATTCCTACAACATATGAAATGTCGGTCTACTGGCTGTCAAGTATAGTAGTGATCCAATTATTCCTCTGTATGTTGTGGGGTCTACGGATTCACCTTCTTCATCCATTGATATTTGACAAGCTGTACTCATGGGAATCCGCAGAGTCTTCGTCTTTTCTGGGGAAAATTTGCTGATGAGATCCTTCGTATACTTCTTCTGATGAATAAAAATTCCATCGTCTGATTGCTGGACTTGTAGACCTAGGAAGTGTGACATTTTTCCCATCATACTCATTTGGAAGTTGGTTTGCATAAGCTGAGCAAACTTCTCGCAGAGACCTAAATTTCTTGATCCAAATATGATAACATCCACATAGATTTGGATAATAAAGATATCCTCAGCATCTTTGGTCAAGAATAAGGTTCTGTCGATCTTCCCTTTTCTGAAACCGTTCTTCAGCAAGAATTGTGATAACGTCTCATACCACACTCTTGGAGCTTGCTTTGGTTCGTAGAGAGCTTTCCTTAGTCTTTACACTTTGTCTCCTCATTCGAAGCTTGGAGGTTTTTCCACGTAGACTTCTTCTTTCAATTCACCGTTAAAGAATGCACTCTTGATGTATATTTGAAATACTGTGAACCCATGATGAGCAGCATATGCTAGGAATAATCTGATTGCTTCCAAGCGAGCTACTGGAGCAAAAGTTTCGTCGAAATCTATCCCTTCGCACTGCGCATAACCTTTAACAACTAATCTGGCTTTGTTGTGAACTACAAGTCCATTTTCGTCTCGCTTATTCGTGAATACCCACTTAGTTCCTATTACTGATTGATGTGTTGGACGATCGACGAGATCCTATACATGATTCCTTGTGAACTCTGATAGTTCCTCCTGCATTGCGTTGATCCAGTCTGCTGATTTGAGTGCCTCTGCTACTTTGGTAGGCTCTTCTTGTGATATGAAGTAGGCAAGTAGTGCACTATGTCTGGTTTGGATCGACAATATCTCCTAGATTTGCTTGAGTAGGATGATCTCTTAGCAGCCATTTGGGTCTTTGAAGTTCTTCTACAGGAATGTCTTGACAGCTAGATAGTCCAATGGGTTCTTCTGAAACTGGTACATCAACAACAAGATGTAGAGTCTCCAAGTTGTTTGCTACCCTTGTTGAGTCGTCTTCTGCTGAAGGATTGTCTTCTGGCATTTTGTCTGCTGGACTTTGTGTTACTGGTGTAGTATTCCTATCTGTAGCAGTCTGCTCTTGGTTGTCTTCAGCATAATTGTCCTCAGTAGATCTCTCTCCATTCTGGGAATCTTCAGATAGTTGAGCATCCTTATCTCCTCCAGTTCCCTGTTGATCTGTAAGCTCTTCGAGATATTGTATGGTGGCCTCAGCATTACCGATTGCATCACAGACCCTCTTGACTGTTGATTGATCAGTCAAGGTCTCCAGTAGAGATGATGATTCATTCATCAACCTAGTCGGATCATTCGGTTCAACTTCGGAAGTATTCGAGCCCGAAGTCCCATTGACATCATTGGTTTCATGAAACTCATCTCTTTGGCTTCTTATGGTCCTACGCACTAAAGTAGCTTCATCAAAAAATAACATTGTATGTTATTTCCACAAGTTTAGTAGTCTTATTAAGTACTCTATATCCCTTACGAGACAGATGTCCATATCCTAGGAACACTCCTTCATCGGCCTTGGTAGAAAAAGTACTTAATTATGATTTTCCATTATTATGGATATAACATGGAGAACAAAAAATACGAAGGTGAGCTAAAGAAGGCTTACGACCATGATATACTTCATAGGGAGTCTTGTTGAAGCGAAGATTTAATTCACTTTGATTTTGCGTATAGCAAGCATTCATTACTGCTTCTCCCCAGTATTTTTGACTTAGATCCGTATCGACAAGCATTGTACGCACGACTTCTTTTAAGGTTTTGTTCCTTCTTTCAGCCAAACCGTTCTGCTGAGGTGTTCTTGCAATGGACCTTTAATGTTCTATCCCTGCATTAGAGCAGAAGTCCATCAATGTTCCTTTGCAAATTTTGTACCGTTGTCGGATCTTATCCTTTTGGCTGTGAGCTCCTTGTCGTTTTGAACTCTAATTATCGGCTCCGGAAGGATAGTTTTCACTACGTCCTTGCTTTTGAGTAACCTCACCCATGTGTACCTGGAATAGTCATCAATAACAACTAGAGTATATAGTTTGTTACCTACGGTGGGTGGTGTCACAAGGCTGAATAAATCCATGTGCAACAGCTCTAGGATTCTGTTTGAGGTGGCCATTTCTGGATTTGAATTGAAGGACACTTTGGCTTGCTTTCCTTGTTGACGGGCTCTGCATATTCCTTCCTTCTTGAAGGTTTCTTAAGGTAAACCTGCAACAATGTTATTTCTAGCAATATAATTGATGGTTTTAAAGTTCAGAAGCGTTAGCCTTTTGTGCCATATCCAGTTTGTTTCTTCCTTGTTGAATGCTATGAAGCACGATGCTTGTTGACCACTTTCCTAATCAGCAATGTAGAGTCCTCCTTTTTTGATTCCTCTAAGCTTTACATCACCGGTGGTTCTATTTGCAACTTCGCAACTTGTGTCGAAGAAGAAAACAATATATCCATTTTCACTTAGCTGATTGATGCTCAGTAGGTTGTGCTTGAGACTATCGACGAGGGCAACATTGATTATTCACATTCCATTTTGCTCGATGCACCCTCTTCCGATTACTCTGGCCTTGGACTTATCACCAAATGAGACTGAGGCTCCTCAGAACTTGCGAAGTTCTGTGAAGATCTCTTCATCTCTTATCATGTGACCTGAGCATCCATTGTCTAAGATCCATTCTTTGCGTTTTCTTGATAATCTTCGTTTTGAACCCTGTTCCTGCAAAACAAAGAAGTTATATTTTTGGTACCTGATCAATTACGGGTCCTGCGGGATTAGTTTTCTGGATTATTCCCTTGGGAATCCAGACTTTCGTGATTTTGAAGTTTCTTTTGTCATCACGTCTCACCTTCCTTCCATTTCTGTTGGCATAATTTCTATAATCAAAATAGTTATGTGAAGTAGTGTGTTGAGTCGTCACTGTCTTTTGAAAATGTTTTAAAGTAGACTCTGGCCTCAAGTAGGTGTTCGTTCTACTTGGAGTGTATGCTGGCTTCCTTGCAACCTTAGTAGATTGCTTAGCCTTGCTAGGATTTGTATGAACCGTCCTAGCAGGTGGAACAGTCTGCTGGGTAACATACCTTGACTTTGCTGGCTTTTTCTCAGCAAATCGAAAGTTCAATCTTTGTCGAGCAGTCAGCTGAGGGATATTGGTCTGCCAGCATTTCTGCTATTCAATTGACTTAGTTTTTTCCCTCTTGTCTTTCCTAGCAATCTGCTGAATCTTCCCAGTAGCTGGGACAAATGTAATCTTCGTTGACTTACTTGATTCAACGATGCGAGATTTTTCACCATCAAAACCTATTCTAGCAAAGTTCTTCGATCTTATTTGGACACTTAAAATATCATCTAAATCTCTCGTGTTTTTTGAAAATTTGCATTGACAGGCATTTAGCACTGAGTGATTACTTTTCAAGGATTTTCTTGTCTTAAGGTACTATAACTACTGCTTAAGACGGAGAATTCAGTTTTTAACTTCAAAAGTTCCGCATCTGCTGACCTAGATTTATCAATCTCACTGGTCAAACTTGAAAGTTGAGATTTCAGAGAGGAGTTTTCTTTGACTAGAATATCATTTAATGCATGAACTTTTGAAAACACTTTTAACAGGTATTCGACAATTATCTCATCTGATTCTAAATAACATGAATCAGCAGTGTCATGCACATTATCAGAAATTGAAGCATCAGAAGTAGTAGTGTTTAATACCTGGTTTGCTGTGTCAGCTAGAGCTGATTCTCCTGTCTGTTCTTCGTTGATGTCTGCCATGAACACCATTAGAACATCCTCTTCATCTTCTGATCAGTAGTTTTCGTCGTCATAATCTGAGATGTCTGGTAGTTCTGTTCTTGTCAGTAACACTTTGGTGACCGCCTTCGATGCGCATCTTTCGAACAGTTTTCTCAGTCGTTCCCTTTCTTTTAGATCTACCTTTGGGCATTCTAACTTTAGGTGATCTGGGGAATTGCACTCCTAGCATGTTATTGGTGTTCTCTTGTTGCTTTTGTTGTCCGTTGATTGAGTCTGCTAGAGATCTTCCTTCTTCCATTTTGCCTTCAGCAATAGCCTTTGAAGTCTCTTCATTTGTTCCTCCAGCTCGCTCACGGAGCATTCATCTTCTTTGAAGTGAGATCCGCTGATGGAAGGAATATCTTTTGCTGGACTGGACTGAGCAGGTCGATCTGAGTGGAATGGGCTTCTTTGTTTTCCACTTCTGTCCATCTTTCTTCACAAACAATGCCGCACCTTCCATTGGTTCTTCAATGTTAACTGCAGCGCGAACAACCTCATTCTTGTTGATCTGGGCGATATCCCATTCGTGAGCTTCCAGTTGAGCGAACACGTCTTTGGTGCTATTCTTTAACAAATCCTTATCCTTTAGAGTGGTTACTTTGACAAACCAATCCTCTTTAGGTAGTCTTGAGAGAATCTTTGAATTCATGTCAGGAAGTTCATATGTCCTTCACAAGTTCTTCAACTCAGCTACAATCTTGTTGAATCTTGCCTCCATGTCCTTGATGGTTTCACCTGGAATCAAACAAAAAGATTCATACATGTTTACCCATTGTTGTAGCTTGTTTCTCTTCATCTGGTCCGATTCTTTGTCCAGAGTGCTGGGAAAATCCCACATTTCTTTGTCACTGTCGTACTCCAACGTCTCAGCCATTAGAGTAGGTGATAAGGCACCTAATATGAGATCCATGGCGACACAATTTATTTGATCACGAACTCATTCTTCTTGAGTCCATTCTTCAATTGGCTTAGCCACCATTACGTCTAGTCCTTCTACGTTCTCTCCGACCCTTGTCTTCACCTTTTGGATCTTGATGGGTCCAACTTCGATCACTCATCTCATCTTTGGATGCACGTTCATTAGTGTGATCATTGACCTCTTTTTCCAGGTAGAGTAGGATTCTGGAGTACACTTGGGAAGCTTTGAGTTGTGCGCCATTTTTTTGAACCTGAGCTAAACACAAAAAACACAGATATGTACCACTTGTTGGTCCCCGATCAGAGTTATGATATATGCAGCGGAAGTATTAATGTTTATCTTGCACGTGTCCTGCTAAGGTCTCGACTTAGCAAGTATTTATCTAAATGTTTTAGCTCATGTAATCGTTAGATTGATTGCAGTTTATACTACAACACTTGGTGTGTTGAGTTTCAAATGATTTAACCAACAAAAAAAATAGCGTAGCAAAGCAGTAAATGACACAAGGATTTTTATAGTGGTTCGAACAATTGTTCTACGTCCACTCTCCAGTCCTCTGATTGAAAATTTCACTAGTAGAATGAGTACAAGGTCAGGCCTGATCTCTAACGTTGAGCAGCTCCTCCGTCTGGTCAGCGCGCACCTTCAAGCACCTCGATCTCTTATCTTCAACCGGTGTCGCTCCTTAGAGTGAGGAAAAACCTCCCTTCTCCTCGGACGTCGACTGCTGGGAGTTTTATAGTTCTTCCCAGAAACTATCCTTGTGTTGGTGTAGCCCGTACGAATCACTCTTGCACCGCAATAGTGACTGCTAGATTCTTTCTAGAATAGAGAGAATCCCAATTTTACCTTTTGAAGATAAACTTCACAGGTCTTCGAGCTTCTATTATGAAAGCTTGCGAAAAGCATCAATTAAGAACTTAGCTCGGATGAGTTCGTGTGACAGAGAGAATAAGTTTGATCTCTTTTGTTATCTCTTGTATATACGAAATCGCAAACCTTTGAATCAAGTAAGGATGACACCTATTTATAAGTGAAGATTCAAACAGCCATTTGAGTCTTATCTGTTAGACTCAAAGGGAATGCTCGCCTATTTGCATGCTTCCTTTTTCTGCGGTGGACATAGACTCTTCAAGTCCCTTCGTCTTTGGTTGGCGTAGCATTTATCTTTAGCCATCTCTTGTCAGCACAGATCCTTTGTAGGTTTGAACCCCTTTTTTCTTCATGATAATTATTCCATCCTCTTGGTTGGTTGGTACTTCTCGTAACTTGTAATATGTCTGATATTTGGCTTTGTAATCTTTCTCTTGATTGCTGATTGCTGATTGCTAATTGTCGTATGTTGACTACTGTTATGCGTCGGATGTCTCCGTAGATTGCTAGAGCTCCTTCTTCAGCATTCTCGTTGCTTCCTTCGCATCACTGGCCGTTCTGATCTTCAGCAATCTTCAGTAATTGGATGAGTTTGCTGACTTCTTCAGCAAACTTGAACATTTCTTTTTCCCAATCTCTTACAACTCGAGTATGAATTCCTATACAGAACTTTTTTCAATTGACTCAATACTGAATTGCTATAGCTTTGATCCACCAAAACATATCAAACTATGATAATGAATTGGTTTACAGTAGAGGGGTCTAACAATATTCCTAACATAAACCGAAATTAGTAGCCGACACATCCCCCCAAACATAGTCAAGATGGACTAAGTTTGTAAAAATAGGCTGACAGTAACAAATCACTCATCTCGGTCCTGCGGTGACCTATCACGGTGGTGGCGGTATGGTATGGGTATACGATGCTGCAGCTCCTGGATATCACCTTGAATCTCCCCCAGTCGCATATCAATGCCGTTAAACTGAAAAGTTGTGGTCGCTCGATTAGCGAGGTACCCCGTCTAGAATGTTGCAACCTCCATGCATCATGGTCATCCGCATATCCAAACCCTTCATAAGGGAAGAAAGAGACTTAACAGTGTCAGTGGTTCGTTGCATTATCGAGCACATCTGCCTCTGCCACTCATCGAATGATGGTGGAGCTTGCGAACTCGATCCTGACCCATCTCCTCTAGGTTGCACTAGTTGTTGAAGGCGGACTTGCCTTTGGGCAACTTCCTCCAAAGTAATAAACTCCCCCTGTTTCTCTATAATACACATAGTTGGTGCATGATCCTGAGTGTCTATAGCCAATTAGAAGTATCATTCAAGTCATCAACCTCTGTTAATTGCCGACATTCCAACAAAAGATAGTGCTCCCCAAATTTATACCAATAAGATCGGGGACCTCCCGGAACTAAGAACTTTGCAGAAACCAAAGAAGCAATAACCAACAATACACCCGGTGCAAAGCTACTAGTCAAAAGGAATATGAAAATACCGGAAAATAGGAGTAAGCAATCCCCCACCACAAATAGTCAGAGTTTTTAAACCAGAACCCCTACTCCAAACATCCATTACAAGACCACCCATAGAGAACTTCAAACCATGCATCATAGAGTATAACATATACATTTCAGCAACTAAGACATTCTCAGACTCGTATCTACCCGAAACTGAACCAACCACCACCTTATGCACATATCGAATTATGGGATTCACAATCAAAGAAGCTTTAGCAGATTTCACATGAAAATTCCCCTCAGTTTTTATCCCCAAAATCTTCTCCCAAAATTGCATAATATTCATATCATTCGGCATAAAAACAACATTCTCGTCACACCCATAGATAGCGTCTAATTCTTGTCGATTGAGGATATATTGCCTAGCTACCATGTACCTTGAAACTTTCTGATAAAAACACACTTCCGGATCCTTACATTACCTTTACTGATTCCATGAACTCCTTGGTGAGCTCCATGTACGCCAGCCACTGCTCCCTCAAGTAACTTCTCCATCCCATGTTCATGAGCAACGCCCATATATCCTCCTTAAGCCCCAAAGCATCCAATGTCTTCGCACATGGGTATTTCGACCCAACCACACTTTTCTCCACCATAATCTTGTATCTCTCAAACTCTTCATCATCAAAATTTTTTGGCCGCCTACTCCCAGAGGCTTGTTGAGTGCCACAAACTCTCATAGTAGCCATGAATAGTAATTGAGATTAGAATTCTCACAAAAGCAATGGGTAAGACAAGAATTGAAGTTTTGGAAGAAAGAATTTTGATGAAAATGAGAATGGGGCGAAATGAGCCCTAATTTCTATTTAAAATGCTCAAAATTTTGACCCAACTGGAGTTGGGTTCGGTCGAGTTTTTAGCTCTGTTCACCCATATTCGGTCGGGTTTAACCAAACCGATCTCAAGGTTTGCTTGGATTTGGTCGAAATTTCAGCTCTGTACCCCTAAACCAAATTGGGTTCAACCAAACTGGTCCCAAGGCTCACCTGGGGTTGGTCGAGCTATAGAAATTTGACCCGATTTTTCCTAAGCTAGGGAAAAATTTCCCCTCTGAAATCACTTCTATGCTCTATCTTGACTGGACCCTCTTCATCTCGGGCTAACCCAACTCTCAAACTGCAACTTTTCAATGCGAAATCACCATTTTCTTGCAAATTTACTAACCAAGATCATTTATCCCTCATTTAACATCATCTCTACCCTTACCAACTAACACCAAGCAAGCTAAACAACTTATTCAAAATACACAACAACTAGAAAGCAAAGTAAATTGGGTTGCCTCCCAACAAGCGCTAGTTTAAAGTCGTTAGCTCGACTCTCATACCTCTTTTTCTTCAATCATGATCAAAGGGAGCAGATCTGGAATACATACCTTGCTCAATGGTCCATGACTCACCCGAAAAAAATAACTTCGTCCTAGCACTTCTAGCTGTAACATTCTCCAACCTTGCCTTGTTTGCAATCAAATCCCTTTGTTCAAAGAAGTCCTCCGATTCATCATTCATAACATTTTCTTCTTCCATACATACCTTCTTTGGATCCACGAAAGTATTCAATCTTTTAGTCCCAGCTCCTCTTTCAATCCACACTTTCTTCTCTTTAAAAGGCTCCAAAATCTTTCATTCTTCAACACTGTCAAATACCTTTGATGGAAAGGAAAACACAACCTCTTTACCTTCACAATGTAAAATAAGTTCGTCATTCTTCACATCTAAGAAGACATCAGCTGTACGGAAAGGTCTCCCCAAAATAAAGTTAATTCTACCTCGATTCTTCATATCCACCACCAAAAAGTCACCCGAGAAAGTGAATACCAATATCTCTACGTTCACATCTTTGACTACCCCTCTAGGACAAAATAAGGCATGCATGGTCATTTGTAACACATGTGTTGTGACTTAAGCTCCCCAACACTTAATTGCTTGAACAATGTCCACGACATAACATTTACACTCGCCCCGGAGTCGCACAATGCCTTTTTTATCACGGTTTCTCCAATCCTACATGAGATAACAAAACTCCCCGGATCATCCTTCTTGCTAGCGATTCTCCTTTCACTCTTTACTCCCACATATTCAATTGGAGCATCATCCTCCATAAACTCATCCTCCTTGCCACTATTCTTTGATTTTTCATCTTCTTCAAACAAATTATCCAACATGGGAACACATTGAATCTCCTCCGGTAAAGGCATTTCTATATGTCCCCCTTTCTCACATAATAAAAAAACTTAACCTCCTCTTCTTTGTCATTCTCATTAACCATTATCTCCTCACTTTCCTCTTTCAGTTCATCTTCCACAATTTTCTCCATTATTGGCTCATCATAAATCTCAACCTTCTCTTCCTTAGGAATCATCACCAAAATGTGCTCCTCATCGCCTTGTTCCTCATTCACAACATTACAACTCTTCTTTTGAGTGATCTCCGTATCACTTGGAAACTTCCCCGCTTGATGTTTTCCACTCAATTGTTCAGCAATTGAGGAGATTTGAATTTGAATTTCGGCCAACATTCTCAAGTCTTTTATATATCTCCTCACTTGGATTCCTCCTTTAATCATTGCTCTCATGCCTATTACTACTTCTTCCACCTATGAACCCTCCATGTGAGATTCCCTCAACATTTTCCATGTTCATTGGTAGATTTAAGGCATTGTTCGGGTTGGCATAAGAAAAGTTAGGATGGAACCGGCTAGAAGAATGATAATACATATTCCTCGGTGGATTGTAAGAGCCTCGATTGTTGTTGAACCCCATCATTTGATTCACGAAACTCACATTTTCCTGGTACACATCTTCCCTTTTCCCCAACATCATCTCTTCTTTCCTTCCACTCGAAGTAGTAAGCATGTCTAACTTATTTTGCATTATAGCGATTTGTTCTTTCAACTCCTCACTTTCTTTCATCTCTCCTACCGTCTTTACCGGTACGGTAATCTTTCAATTCCTTTGGCCATTGATAGCTATTTTTAGCCATTTTTTATAGTTCTACAGCTTCTTCCTCTTCTTGGTCAAAAAAGATCATCCCGAAGATGCGTCCATCATGACTTTGGTCTCATAGTTGAGACCTTCATAAAATTGACAAGTTTGTTGACTCTTGGACAATCCTTGTCGAGGACATCTTCGAATCAAATCTTGGAATTGGTCCCATGCTTCATAAAATGGTTTGTCATAACTTTGACCAAAAGAAGTTATGTCGGCCCTTATCTTCAATCTAAGACTCGGTGGGATGAATTAAAGAGAAATTTCTCCCGCAACTGCTCCCATGAGGTTACACCATCCTTGTCCAACCCCTCAAACCACTGTCGTGCTCCATCTCGGAGAGAAAATGAGAATAACCTCATTCTAACATGATCCTGAGGCACTTGGTTGATTTTGATGGTATATGTGATCTCCAAGAATCGGGAGATATGATTATTGGGATCCTTCGTGGGATGTCCTCCATATTGGTTATTTTGTATCATTTGAACCAATTGAGGCTTGATTTCAAATTGCGAAGCATTAACTCCCAGCCGAAATCCCCCCGTTGCTTGATCTTCTTGAGGTCGGAACAAGTTTTGTAATGGCCTTCTAGGCTCATTTCTCTCATTTAGTGCTGCTCTCATCTCTTCCAATTGTCTTTGTATCTCATCCATTCTCTTCGTGTCTTCTCGTCGGTATTCCATATTGCACACAACTCCTTCAACACCTTGTTTCCTTTGTTGTTCTTCCAACAATCGAGCTTTGGACCTTGTGATCATGCACAACCTACAAAAGTTTACAAACTCCAATTACTAACCTTAACAAATAATTTCACAAACACTTGAACTACAAACAACAAAATTTCACCAATATCTAGTAACCTACTACTTGAAGTCCCCGACAACGGCGCCAAAACTTGATACGCTAAAAATTTGACTAACTAAATTAGTCAAATCTCTAGCGAGTAAAGAATAAAATTTGCCAATCCAAGTTCTTCTTAATTCGCCTACTTAGATCACCGATTACTTTTGTGTTGTGTTGAGAATGCTTTAATATAGGCAAGAAACTAAATCCTATCTCACTATCAATCACTAAGAACTAGTATGCTTCAATATCAATTAACAAGGCAACAATTCACTACACTTTTAAACACAAACTCTCATAGAATAACAATCAAATCTCACAAATTTGTAGAATTCACAAATGAGGAAGGTAGGATATTGGTAAGAACTTTGCAATGAACCAACCATAAGTGATAGAATGTTGTAAACAATCTTTAATCCTCTTTGTAATGATCAACCTACCCCATACTTTCTAATTCCCTTAGTACCGGTGAATTAGAAGTTGATGAAACGAGACTCTCAAACTATTACGCTATCGATTCAAATTTCACTCCCAATTGTTCGTGAATTATGGACCTACAAACTATCCCCGCACAAGGATTGGTTCAAAGTTTGCATGCAATCATAATAATGACGACATCAAAATCATTGGAATGGCTGCAATCTTGATGTCCAACTATCAAGTAGTTGGTTAATGCCTACACTACTTGACTATGAAAAAGCTCTAGTATGTTACAATTGACTAGGAGAAGGTAAACAGACATTCAATCAACCCAATAGATTCAAAACATTGTTCAACCAATATCCTAAAATTATTTAGCCACTCATGCCTTTGATTGGGTTCAATTCAATTACAAGAGTAATATGATCCATTGCAATAGAAGGTAGAGAAGAGTATTTCCCCCAATTGTTGATGTTCATGGTTGGATCTTCAATTTCCTCTTCAATTTGTATCTACTTGGATGGATAATATATTGATTCTCCCTTGATTTGATGTTTGGAAGTGATTTGGGGTGAATAACCGCCTCTTTTCCCCTTAGATCTCTTTTAAAAATGCCAAATATTTTCTCACCAACTCGATTTCCCCCTTTTTATAGTTAGTTCCCAATCTAACATTTTGCCCCAAATGGTCTTCAACTTCAGTTCTTTGAATTTTCCCAGTCGATTTTGACTGAAATCAGTTTCATTTCAACCAAAATTTGTTGCATTCCTGATTGCTGAAAATTTGGCTAAGTATGGATTTCGACCCAACCCATTTCGGTAAGGTCGAAATCTACCCTACTGAGGAAAAATCTAAGACCGAACCAAAACGGGTTGGGTCGAAATTTGCTCTCTGTTTCACCCCTTTTGCTCACCATGCTCCATCTGGGTCGAAATCTTCTTAACATGTGCATGGTTTGGGTTGAAATCACTCAAAAAGTTGGCTTAACTTTTGGATTTATGCTCAAATGCTCACCTACACAACTCAAACACAAACAAACTCGAATATACAACAAATCTAAGCAAAAACATATGATATGTGGGTTAAATAAGCATGAATAATCACAATAATGCATCAATAAAGTGGTCATTTCTCACACATATCACTTAGGTTAGAGATGGCTTTGACCACACCAAAAAGGGGAAATTGTTAAGAAATTTGATAGAAATCTCTTTCCTTTTATGATATGTTTTTGTGGGTCAAAGATTATAAAAGCAATCTTAATTATACTTCAACTTAGGTGCAAAATGTAAGGTCCTGTATAGGTTCTTTATCGAGTTGTAAGATGATACTAACGTTGGAAACTAGACTAGCCAAAAAGGTCTTGTACGCGCGGAAGACTCAAACATGCCAAAAGAATGCAGTACGTCTTACAATCCTGGAAGAAAAAGAGTCTAGCAGAGTATGTATATCGTCAAGAACGAATCCAGTACAACATGGTGCAATCATCCAAACCATACTGAGCAGCAAGTGACCAAGTATACCTAAAGAGATGACATCATGAGCATGGAGTAGCAAGTATGATAACATCAGCACAGACTTTCAAGTCTGGATCTCAGCATATGAGGAAAAGAAGAACCGCAAGAAGAATAGACTTTAAGGATTGGAGAAGCCTTAAAGTCTAAAACTTAAAGTTTTGCTACCTAGGACGCTCAGACCGGGATTTCTCATACTGGAAAAATACTGACGTTTTGACAAAAGACGAATTGTCGCTGTCAAAGTCAAAAAAAGGTGTAGACCCCCTGCACCTACCCGCCAAACGTTGTAACCAATAGAGACACCCGATTGGACATCTTCCATTTTGTCTCTAACAGGTCTAAAATTCAAACCTTCAACATCTCGAAATACTAGAGAGATCATCAAAGAAGAAGGTTAGTCGCACAAAAATTCAAGCAAGGTCACAGAAACAAACTAAGAGGTATTGAAGTACTCATTTCAACAAGATCTGTGAACTTCCACCTAAAGTTTTAAGCTTAACAGGGTGAGCTTACTTTCGAGGCTATTAAGCTTTCCGTGTGTCACTAAGTGAAAACGAGACTCAGAATTTTTGTATTCTTGAGTTATCACTTGGTATTTTTTCTCTCCAAGAAAAACTACAACAGTCAAGTACATCTTGTACTCTGACTCTTACGGGATTCCTACTGCAGAAGAGAAAGTTCACGGGGTGTTAGGTGTTGATGTAGAAATCCCACCTTTAATTTGATGTTTTGATGTGTCAAAAACTGTATACCAAGTTTTAGTCCTTAGAGTTATTATTTCATGTAATCCTTGTATAGGATAATCGAGTTGTAATAGTTCGGGGAAGGCAAACCACCAAAAAATGAGGAACATTTTTTTAGGACAAAATTGTCAAAACAGAAGGATCGAAGAAAACTGTGAAGACAGTTCAAGAAGCGATATGTGAAGAAAACTGTAAAGACTGTTTAAGGAGCAAGGAGCCGAGAAAACTATGCAGACAGTTTTTAAACTGTCAAGGAAACAATAGCGATGAAAATTGTGGACACAGTTTTTATAGAGAAACTGTCGAGAGGCACTCACAGTTTCATGCCAAATGAAACACGTGAAAAGCAAGAGGCCTAGCAGTCATACAGAACATTGAAGACTCAATGATAACGAACAAAGATTCACACAGTTGACTCCAGTACAACGTTGTTCAAGTCTGACACAACAAGACAAAACTGTCTCTGTAAAAAGCATGGCAGTGTTCAGAAAAGGCAGAGGGGCAGGTCTGCAATAACAGAAAAGTATGACCATTGATTGGACATCATTCAAATTGTCTCTACCGGCTACTTTCTAGAGATTCAACTATAAATAGCAGAAGGACAAGACTACAAAATCTCTCAAACATTTGAATTAAAAGCGCCCTTACTCTGCCAAATTTAAAGCTTAAAGCATTAAAAGCTCTCGAGTGAAAAGCATTAACTTCGTGGTTCATTTATTGAACACGAGGCATTATTGCTTATGGAATCATTTGAGATTCATCGTGTGACCTTGAGTACACGAGGATTAAGTCTTTCGGCTTAGTCTATTTTCTTGGTGTTCTTACTTTTCAAGTTAGAACATAGCAGCCTAGTTCTCAGTCGAGGAACAGGTTCTTACGGGCTTTCGCCAACATTTGTGCGTTCTGGGAAGAACTCAACCATCCATCCACCAGAGAAGGAGAAGAGAGGTTTGTCCTCAATGCATTTCCAACGACTGCTAGTTTTGAGAAAACTTCGAGGTGCTACCTGGCTTCGAGGAACTGAAGAAGGAGTGAAGATCATCTACCTGGGCGAGTGATCCAGTTTGCTGCGAACGGTGGTTTTCGTGGTGAATGGATATAGATCGTGAGGAGTGTATACTTCATTTTCTTAGTAAATTACCGGATTAATTTTCGAAGAGTGGGCATATGACTTAAAGCTCCGAACCACTATAATATCCAGTCTTATTTACAGTTTTCCGTACTTTTATCTTTACGTAGTTTCCAACTGAGTTTTGAAACCTTCAACACTTCTCTAAAGTATTGAGGTGTATATCTGAAAACTGACTAAGTAAACAGCTCGGCTGACACTGCTTTATAAAACCTAAACTGGGAAACTAACCCCCCAGTTTTAGAGTCCAACTGCTTGTAAAAAATTCCGTTGCACATTAATATGTACTCTGATCAGGGACCAACACGGGGGAACTATAAACACCCCATTCCGGCTACAAGGAGGCTGAGTGGTGGGCCCACACTCTGAGGAGCTGCGAAGTGAGGAACCAAGCAAGGACCAGGCGAGCACGCTTGTCGATCGGTGGATGGGGCATTCACCGACAAGCAATAGATCTTAGGAGCACCTGTAAACGTTCTAAGCTTAGTAGATTACCAAAACAAGTGTCTGAAGAGTGGATGTAGGACGGTTTAGTCTGAACTACTATAAGTCTTTTTGTCATTTACCGCTTTATTTACTTACTTGTCAGTATAGCTTTATTTATGAAACCCAACACTCAAGTGTTGGAGTATATCTGAATATTTGACATTTAAAACAAAGTCGACATCAAGTAGCAAGAGATTTGAACAGGCCAAGCTGACACGTCACCCTCAGTTTGAATAAGTGCAAGATATTGTACTGAACTTAAATATTTTTGCTGCACATATATACTATACTCTGATAAACTGGGACCAACAAAACTTAACTAACCACGACATAGTACATTCTTCCAAGTTTTGTCATTTTTGTTAAATACGATAATTTTTGAAAATAAAAATAAAAATAATAATACTTTAAACTTGAAGTTCGGCATCTTTAAATCAACTTTCACATTTAAGACGTCTTGACGACTCTTCCTCCATGTTCTGCATTGTACTTGACATTTCGATTTTGAGCATAAGAAATTAGAGATATTTTGAAAAACTTCCACTAATCAGTTCAAAGATTGCTAGGAAGGAAAATGATCGAATGGAGAGAATTGCAGGTGATAAAGAATCAAACTTAAGCTCACTATAAATAAAGTGAAAGCAATGCTTCAAAAATCTTTTCTACAACAAAAAGGCAAGAATGAATCACAACTCACGAGCCTTAAAAAAAGTCATTCTATGAAATTTAAGAATTTATTCTACAAAATTCCAAGGTCGAAGGAGCTTCACTAAGCATGATGAATTAGAAGAAAGAGACAATAGCTAGCCGTCCTAAATTATTATTCCCTCCGTCCCATCATATTAGTCCCATATTCTTTTTCGGTCCGTCCCATTTATTAGTCCCATTTCCTAAAAAGGCAACCTTTTTTCCACTCATCAATAAAATATTAATTCTTCTACACTAATGCACATTGGTTATTGTGCACACTCCTATGTCCCTAATATAATGGGACGGAGGGAGTATTATTTTTCTCCGCTAAAAAACACACCTATTGTTAATGGGTGAAAAATATCGAAAGAAATAGAAAGAAGGAAAATCATAGAACAAACACTTGAGGTGTGTTTCATTGTATTAAATGATGTTTTAATACAATTTGATTGATATTGAATATTTTGGAATCCTTCTCTCTTCCTTAATGAGAGGGGTTATTTATAATAAATAAATAAAACTAGTGCCCCTTCATGTAAGGAAACATCCATTGGTGAGTGGCTTCATTGAAAGTCGCGTCCCTTGAGCTGAAACACCTCTTCGAACTGCATCTCCTCGAACTAACTTGGTTCTTCGAACGGATAGCTTCGGCCCAAAAGTAGTTCGGTCCGAAGGAGTTCGGTCAGAAGTAGCTCGGCCATAAGTAGTTCGGCTTATAAGTAGTTCGACAGGAAGTAGTTCGGTCAGCCTTGAGCTCGAACCTCGGTCAATCTTGAGTTCGGACCTCGGTCAATCTTGAGTTTGGCCAACTTTGAGTTCGTTCATTTAGTACTTCGAACTCGGAACTTGTATTAAGCCGAACAGTTTGCCTTAGCACCTTCATTTTGTATTTTTGTGCTTCTTCTTTGGGCTTTCTTCTTTGATGGACTCCAAAATGGGCTTGCTCATTTTCGGGTAATAACACATATAACTAAATCAAAACACAAAGAATCACTAGCTAATCGAATATTTAGCAAAAGCATATTGATTAACTAAATTTTAAACCAAAAAATGCACCAAACTAACACTTTATCCACAAATCTCGAATCTTTCGACCACAGAACTTGAGAAAAAAAATATATTGCAAACTGTTGTGAATTGAAGTGATTGCGACACAAATAACTAACTGAAAATACAAGAACACAAAGAATTATAGTGGTTCGAGCTATGCTCTACGTCCACTCTTCAAGCCTCCTCGGTGATGATATTATTATGGTGAAGAAAATACAAAGTATGTGACAATTACAATTGATGGGGAGCAATGGTATTTATAGGGAGATATTCCTAAACACATAATGAATATAAAACCTAGATATGGTAAGATATATCTAAACCTAAATCTATCTAAAATAGATTTATTCCCATCCAAATCTAATACTGATTAGGATAAATCTTGTCCAATAAGGAAACAAGATATACACAATATATTTTCCATATCTATCCAATTCGAACTGCTCCTCGAGTTCCTCGACCTACACAGCTCGACCCACTTTACCGGACTAGTCTCCTCGACCCACTCGAACTACTTCCTCGAGTTATATTGAGACTACTCCAACAATTCTCCACCTTAGGCTCAATATCACCTCGGCTTGGCACCTCCTCTTCAGTTCGACTTTAACAGTTTGATCAGTTCCAAACAGTACTCAAACTTAGTACTTGGAACTGGCTTCGTAATCATATCCACAGGATTATCGAGAGTATTGACCTTGTGCAGCTCGACCTCTCTGGCTGCCACCACATCTCTAATAAAATGGAACTTCACATCGATGTGCTTAGTTCTCTCATGATGAACATCATTCTTTGCCAGCTGCAAAGCACCTTGATTATCACAGGAAACCTTCATATTTCCTTGATCAATCCCCAGTTCATTCATGAATCCGAGCAACCACATACCTTCCTTAATCGCTTCGGTCAAGGCAATGTACTCCGCCTCCGTCGAAGATAAGGCTACTACCCTCTGCAGACTTGCTCTCCAACCAATCGCCGTTCCATACGATGTGAACACAAAACCCGTCAATGACTTCCTCGTATCCATACATCCTGCATAATCTGAGTCCACAAACCCTTCGACTGGGAGCCTCGAGCTCGAACCATCATCCTTGAAAAACTAGACCCTTTCCAACTATCCCTCGAACATACCTGAGGACCCACTTCAGAGCTGCCCAATGCTCTTTCCTTGGTTCGGCCATGAACCTACTAAACATGTTGAGAGCATAAGCAAGATCCAATCTCGTACAGACCATAGCATACATCAACGAACCGACAATGCTCGCATAAGGAACACCTCTCATAAACTCCCTTTCCTCCTCGTCGAGTTTCCCAGCAGCACTCAACTTGAAGTGAGCTGCTAACGGAGTGAGCACATGCTTTACATCCTTCATTCCATGCTTCTCAAGAACTTTCATCAAGTATACCTCTTGAGATAATGTGAGTCATCTTTGAGCCCTGTCTCGAACTATTTCCATGCCCAGGATCCTTCGAGCACAACCGAGATCATTCATCTCGAACTCCTGACTCAGAGCTTCCATCAGTTCGGTTATCCCTTGCTTATCTCGACTCGCTATCAACATATCATCTACATACAGCAGTAGATAAATTCGAGTCTCCATATTTTCACCTCGAAAATATACACATGGGTCATGTTTGCATCGAACAAAGTCCTGCTAAATCATAAACTTGTCGAACCGCCTATTCCACTGCCTTGGAGACTGCTTCAATCCATACAATGACTTCTTGAGAAGACACACCTTCTCCCCACTACCAGCTTCCTCGAAACCCTCGGACTGTGTCATAAGGATCCTTTCCTCTAGCTCTTCGTACAGAAATGCGGTCTTCACATCCAGTTGCTCCAACTCCATGTCGTACCGAGCAACCAACGACAATATCAGCCTTATAGACCTTTGTTTCACCACCGGCGCAAACACCTCTCCATAATCCACACCTTCCCATTGCGTGAAGCCTCGAGCAACTAGTCTAGCCTTGAATCTAACCCCAGAAACCTCTTGTTTCTTCTTGAAGATCCATTTACAGCTAACTATCAATTGCTTCTCCCCCGGCTTATCCACCAACTCCCAGGTGTTATCTTCTTCAGGGAGTCCATCTCCTCCTTCATGGCATCGAGCCATTTGAGCCTCTCCTTACAAGTTATGGCCTCGGTATAGCTATTCGGCTCAGTGTCATCCAGCTCTACCTCTTCCGCCATAACAAAGGCATATGCTACGACATCAGCATATCCAAATTGAGTGAGCGGTCTTATCTGCCTTTGTTCCCTATCTCTCGTGAGATTATAATCTTGAAGTGCACCTGACCCTCGAACCACCTCGATCTCGCCATCCACCTGAGGTACTCTCTTGGACCCACTGGTCGGCTCCACCTCAATCTCAGCAACTGATCTATCTCTTTCGACCTTGTCAGACTGTTCCTCCGAAGCACCACCTTGTTTCTCAAGGATATTTTCCCGTTCCCTGGCCCCTTTATCCAGTTCTCCTACCAGCTCCTCCTTGAACGTCACATCCCTGCTAATGATGCACTTTCTTACATCCCGCTCGAGACACCATAACTTGTACCCTTTCACACCTTCGGGGTACCCAATGAATATGCATTTCAATGCCCTCCTCCCAAGCTTATTTCCTTTGATGTTCGCATAAGCCACGCAACCAAAAGCTCTAATGTTGCTAAAATCCGGAGGATGACCAGACCATATTTCTTCCGGTGTCTTGAAACCTAGTGCAGTCGAGGGGCACCGGTTGATCAAATAAGCTGCACTAGTCACTGCTTCTGCCCAGAATGACTTGGGTAACTTTGCACCGAACAGCATGCACCTCGTTCTTTCTAGTAACGTCCGATTGTACCTCTCCACCAATCCGTTCTGCTGAGGTGTTCCAGCCACTGTCTTGTGCCTTGCAATACCGTGCTTTGAACAGTACCTCTCGAACTCCTTCGAGCAATACTCAAGGCCATTGTCAGTTCGCAGCCTCTTCACCTTCCTTCCAGTCTGATTTTCGATCAGCACTTTCCACTTCTTGAAGGTCTCCAAAGCATCACTCTTATTCTTCAAGATGTAGACCCACACCTTCCTTGAGTGATCATCAATGAGGCTCATGAAGTACCTCGCTCCTCCACTCGAACTGACCTTTGAAGGCCCCCATAGATCTGAGTGGATGTAATCCAGAGTTTCGCGAGCTCTCTCTCGACCTACTCCGAACTTTACCCGGTGAGATTTTCCATAGATGCAATTCTCACAGAAATCCAGCTCTCTGATGTTATCCCCGAGAAACAGATCTTGCTTCGATAACTCCTGCAGCCCCCTCTCACTAACGTGACCGAGTCGATTGTGCCACAGTACTGACTTGTCAACCGTCACTATCGAAGCCTCCCCGATCACCGTGCTCCCCATCAGAGTGTATATTCCATTCCTTAGAGCTCCTTTCATCAAGACCAGGGATCCTTTGTACACCTTCAAAGTCCCAGCTTCCATCTTAATCGTGTAACCCAGTTCATCGAGCATCCCTAAAGAGATCAAGTTTCTCTTAAGCTCCGGAATGCACCTTACACCTCGAAGTACCTGATCATTGTTATCTTATCTCCATATCACAATCATTCCATCCACATACCACAACTCAAGACATGAGCGAAACCAATACTTCTTCTCAATCTCTTAGACAAGGAAAGAAAATTTTTTGTATAGGCTAAAAAGTGGCTAACTAGGGAAAATTAAATGTGAAGGGACAGTGTTTAGGGAATTGGGCTATCAAAGATGGCCTAAGATCATCTCCTAAACTTGTGCACACTATGCAGTCTCAACACAAAAAATAGGCAAGTTCTAGAGAAATAAAAACACACATGTGAATCTCACATCAAACGAATCAAAGGCTCAAAATTCTCACACAAGGGTTCAAAATTTTTCTTCCACAATCAATTTCAAATCAGCTCAATCATCATGCAAGCATAAGTGTCAAATCAATCCTATCATGCGGTATTCTACATTCATAGGCATCTAACCACAATCACAATCAATTCAAACTCAACCCTCAACCGATTCTAATCTCACAATCTCATTTGGGTTATTTCAAAACTCAAAAATTTTCCCCACAAAATAGAATAAAAACTTTTAAAAAAATTAAAGCGGAAAGCAAAATAAATAAAGGATAGAACGTTCCATCTCTTGTCCACACCCCCCAAACTTATTTCCAACTCGAAGAGTGTAATAAGTATGAAAATCAGACAAAAGAGGGAACGATACTTGGTAGTTGATCTTAGACATCAACTTTTTATCCCCCGGAG
Source organism: Plectranthus barbatus (assembly GCA_026898455.1). NCBI lineage: Eukaryota > Viridiplantae > Streptophyta > Magnoliopsida > Lamiales > Lamiaceae > Plectranthus > Plectranthus barbatus. Next base: position 76,389 of record JAPKLW010000554.1, on the reverse strand, counting down.
TCTTCGAACATTGTGCGGCGTGAAATAGTGGCTGTTGGCACTTCGCATCAATCGACTTGAAGCCTTCTTGTCGATCCTTTCATGGATCAAAGTGTATCACGCCGGGCTGCTCGGCGTCGATCGACGTCGAGCTGAAATTTTTTTTATTAACTACAAAATAACTGTTAACGCAAAAATAATAGAAATTCAAAATAAAAAAATGAAAATTAAAAAGGAAATATGAAAAAGGTTGGGTTACCTCCCAACAAGTGCTTGATTTAACGTCGCAGCTCGACGATACCTCAAATCACCGCCAAGGAGGTCGGGTCCAGACTCGCCGGCCTTTGGCATCCACCATGTAAACCTTACGATCCTTGATAATGGTGGTGAGCTCAGAAAAAGGCGGCGTAGTAGACAGATTCACCCCCCCTCTGTTTCCTCGCTCCCATTCGATGGCAGCTGCTTCTTCCTCTTCAGATTCATCTCCTTCTTCAGTAGTGGAGACCTTATTGCACTCCGCTTTCTTCTTTCTCTTGTCGATCACAAAGGTGATCTTCTCGTCGTTCGCTCGGAGTGTGATCTTGCCGCCTCGACAGTCAATGAGAGCGGTGCTAGTGTCGAGAAAACTCACGCCCCAATATCATGGGCATGGTCTCGTCCTCCTTTATCTCGTGCACCACAAAATCTGCAGGAAAAATGAGATGGCCCACACGAATGAGCGAATCCTCTAGTATACCTTTCGAGCGGGACACAGACCGGTCCGCCATCTGTAGGGTGATCGTCGTGGGCCTCATCTCTCCGATGTTGAGATGTTTGTAGATGAAGTACGGCATCAGGTTGATACTGGCCCCAGTATCGCAAAGTACTCTCTCGAACGTGTGTCCCCCAATCTCAACCGGAATAGAGAAGCATCCAGGATCGCTTCTCTTGATGGGCACCTGCTTTTGAAGTAGCAGGCTGCACTGCTTGTGGATCTTCACCGTCTCGTTCTCCACGAATTATTTCTTTCCACTCATCAATTTCCGGAGGTACTTCATGTACCCCGAAATCTCCTTCAGTGCTTCGATCAGTGGGATGTTGATGCTGACCTTCTTCAGATTCTCCACAAATCTGGAGAACTTCTCGTCCTCTTTTTGCTTCGCGAACCTCTGTGGGAATGGTATAGGAGGGAGTTGATCTTCAGACTGCTTCAACTTCGTGCCTGAAACAGACTTCTGCGTCGATCGACGTAGTGTGGCGTCGGTCGACGGGGCTTCATCTTCTGCGTCCATCGACGAGGATGGTGCGTTGATCGACGTGGACCCCTGTCCTGCGTAGTTTTACTCCTTTTCTCCTCCGGAATCATTTACAGCCATCTCGGGACCCTTGTAGCTAGTCCCAGACCTCAGAGTGATGGCCTTGCAGTCTTTTTGAACCCTTAGGTTCACCTCCGTTGTGCTCGGAAGCTTTCCAGGCTTGTGTTGGTTGCCGAGTGTCGTGGCAATCTGGCTCAATTGCGTGTCCATCATCTAAAGGTGTTTTGTCATCAGCTGCATGTGGTCGGCCATCCCCTTCACCTCGGTTTCAACCTTCCCAAACCGGTTATCCGAGCTCTTGATGAATTTCTCAAGCGTCTCCTCCAGCACAGACTTCTTCCTTTCCACTATCTCTCCTCCAGTACCTACATCAAAACCAGACGGAGGGTGTTCTGCAGCAGAAGGGTTAGAATAAGAAAAACCAGGGTGAGATCGCCCATGGTTGTAATGATACCCTTGATTGCCTCAGTAGTTATTGTGATAACCACCGCCAATGTAGTTCACCTCCATCCCGGCAGTTCCAGACGAACTGCTTGCACCCCGGTTGATGTAGTCGGCCTCCACCGGAACAATGGCCATGCTCGGCTCTACAACGGTTGCAGCTTGTGACGTGCCCAATTTTTCAATCTCTTCCCGGAGCTTTTTCACCTCAGCAACCACATCAATTTCTGGCTTGGCTTCCACAGCTTTGACCGGAATCTGTCTCTCAGTTGGCCATTGGTGGCTATTCAACGCCATGTCTGCCAGCAACCTCATGCTCTCTGCACCACTCTTCTTCATCAGTATACCACCAGCAGACGCATCAACCAACTCCTTCATGTGAGGATTCAAACCCTCATAGAAATGGCACACTTGCATCTCCAGATCTATGCCATGTCCAGGACAAAGTAGTCGAAGCTCTTTGTATCTCTTCCAGGCCTCGTAGAGTGACTCATCATACATATGCTTGAAAGTAGTAATGGAAGATTTCCTCTTCAGCAGCAGGCTCGGTCGGAAGTAGTTGGTAAGGAACTCTGCTCGAAGTTCCTCCCATGTCCCGATTTGACTCGTATCCAGTCCAGCAAACCAAGACCTTGCCTCGTCTCTGAGTGAAAACGAGAACAGTCTCATCCTGATCACATCTTGGGTTACTCCGTTCTGCTTCACAGTGTTACACACCTCAATGAATTGGTTGAGGTGGGTGTATGGATCTTCTATAGCTCTCCCCCCAAACTGGTTTTGCTGCACCATCTGAATAAGGCCTGTGCGTAGCTCGAAGTTGTTGGCATCAATGCCAACTCTGAATCCGGCCTCTGCTTGCTGTGGAAGAAATCGATCCAAGATGGACCTTTGCGGGATCACAACTTGCCTATCGTTCAACTCTGCTAGTCTTGGAGCTTGCTCTGCCTGAGTAGCCTGGGCTGCTTGTAGTTTTGCTCGCAGCTGTTGCACTTCATTCACAAATTGCCTCTGCTCCTCGGGAGTCATATTTTGCAGAGGTGCTTCAGGATTCTCAGCCATCTCTCTTTGTTTTTCTTTTCCTTTCTTTTTGATTTTCCTGCAGGTTGCTTCAATTTCAGGGACAAATGCCTCGAGTGTTTTTCCTTTGGCTCGCGTGTTCATGCACCTGCGCAAAAAATAGGTAAATGTCAGTTCGGCATCGATCAACGTGAATTCACGTCGACCGCCGCAAGAAAGTGGTCGTTGTCGATCGATTAATTATAGAAATAGTGGCAAATAAATTTGTAAACCCTAAGGTTATCGATCCAGGGGAATTGTGTGGGGAAATTATCCTATGTACTAGCTATGATCCTAAGATTCATTGTTTGAGGAAAATAGGTTTTGGTTTTATAAAATTAAAGAGAACAATGCAGAAAATTAAAGTAGTTTTGAAAGCAAATTTAAGAGAACACAGATTCTAGGGAAGACTTCTTATTATGGATAACATGTAGGAATCACTTAATTTAACAGGTGGAATACTGCAACAATGCTATATTTCCTTGTTTGGCAAATATAACCTAGATTACTAATTAGTGACTATCTCCGCTCGGTCTGAAAGTACACCAAATTAGTCAATCCGATAAGCAAATCAGTTCAATTCCTACAGTCTAGTACATCTGTTTGGATAGTGTAGATTGTATCATGCATTCCTATTCCCACTATTAATATTCACCTCTCGGTCCTTCTATCAATAGCTAGACATCTAAATTAACCGTCACCTCTCGGTCCTTGAATTAATCTAGAATTATAGAATAAACATAGGAATCATGAACCTAATTAAATAATCCTAACATGCATCCATATTAATATCAACCCCTAGAACCCACTAGGGTTTCTAGCCACTCATCGCAGATAGAAATCTAAAAGAAAACATATTGTATTGCATAAACATAAAGAACTTACAAGAAAATAAAAGGGTTTCGTGTTTCCCAAGTCTCCAAACTCTAAAAACTGAAAAATGTGATTGCCTTCCTCAAAAAGTCGAATTTAATTAGGTATTTATAGGGGTGGATGTGTATCCTATCAAATCTAGGGCTAAAGATATGAATACATCCGATTTTCATCAAATTTCTGCTCCAGCAGACAGACTCGCGTCGATCGTGGCTGATTGTCGTCGATCGACGTGGTCATCTCTTCGGCGTCGATCGATGCTGATTGGCGTCGATCGACGTGGTCTCTCGCCCCTTCTGCGCGGTCTCATGGTTTTGGCCATAACTTCCTCTCCCGAACTCCGATTGACCCGATTCCAGTTGCGTTGGAGAGATAACTCAAAGCATCATCCATTGCCATATGCCAATAGCCCGAATTCCTCTTGTGGAAGAACTCTTCACTGATACTCTTACACGTCACTGCTTTCGGAACGGTTTTAAGTGAATTTAGGCCTAAAACCTGCAAAAACACCAAGATACGCATAATACTACCTAATATAGACTCATGCATATAATATATATATAAACTCAATAAAACAACATAAAATAGTAGAAAATAATATCGATAAGCGAGTAAAATAATGAGCTTATCAGTACCCTTTCTGTATTATCGTGCATCTTAATCCTCACCGAACCCATTCCAACCACCTTGCATGGTTTATTGTTACCCAGAAGAACACTCGAGTTCTCCTGCTCCTCGAACCCTTTGAGCCATGACTTATTAGGTGTCATATGGAATGTACAACCTGAATCCAATATCCATTCCCTCTCCGAGCGCTCATTCGGAATCACTAGTGCCTCTCCAGAGTCATATTCCTGCTCAGCAACAGCTACATCTGTTTGCTGCTTCTGCTTTGTCTGCCTCTCCGGACAATCTCTTTTGATATGTCCCATCTTTTGGCAGAGAAAGCACTTGACCTTTGGCTGTGATCCTGGCTTTGGCCTGGACCTTGACCTCGAACTTCCCCTGTTGGAGTTCCTCATCTCCGGTCTTCCTCGAGCCGCCCTAGCCACCAAACCTTCTCCTTGAGAGTTCTCTCGCTCCTCGTTCTTCTCATTTAACTCCTTCGAACTTAGAGTTGATTGAACCTCATCCATGGTCAATGACTCTCTTCCATACATTAAGGCTTCCTTGAAGTTCGAATAACTCTTTGGCAGCGCACTCAACAACATCAATGCCTGATCCTCATATCCTATCGCCACATCGATATTTGCCAGATCGAGGATCAACTTATTGAACTCGTCGAGCTGCTCGTTGATCGGTCTTCCCTCTTGCATCTTAAACGAATACAACGATTGTTTAAGATAGAGCCGATTCGCCAGGGACTTCTTCATATATAAAAATTCCAGTTTGGTCCATACTTCCGCTGCCATTTTCTCCTTCGACACCTTCCTCAACACTGTATCTCCGAGACTCAGAATCAGCGCACTGTTCGCCTTCGCCAGTATATCTTTCTTCTGTTGCTCCATCATCGTGTCAGGTAACCCAGCCTCTCCCTTCAAGGCACCGTCCAAGCCTTGCTGCACAAACAACGCTTGCACCTTCAACTTCCACAAACCGAAATCATTCGATCCCGTGAAGCGCTCCACCTCGAACTTGGTTGAACCCATCGCAATCCTTCTCTATCCACGTTCACCGCACCAATTTGTTGTGAATTGAAGCGATTGCGACACAAATAACTAACAGAAAATACAAGAACACAAAGAATTATAGTGGTTCGAGCTATGCTCTACGTCCACTCTTCAAGCCTCCTCGGTGATGATATTATTATTGTGAAGAAAGTACAAAGTATGTGACAATTACAATTGATGGGGAGCAGGGGTATTTATAGGGAGATATTCCTAAACACATAAGGAATATAAAACCTAGATATGGTAAGATATATCTAAACCTAAATCTATCTAAAATAGATTTATTCCCATCCAAATCTAATACTGATTAGGATAAATCTTGTCCAACAAGGAAACAAGATATACACAATATATTTTCCATATTTATCCAACTCGAACTGCTCCTCGAGTTCCTCGACCTACACAGCTCGACCCACTTTACCGGACTAGTCTCCTCGACCCACTCGAACTACTTCCTCGAATTATATTGAGACTACTCAAACACAAACAATTGGTGCACGTTGTTCGCAATCAATACACTCCCACCACCACCGTTAACACTGCACGTCGGCGATGTGGTCTCAAAAGTCAAAACTAAGGAGTCCAAATGAGAAAAAAAATCAATGTGGATACTGATCTGATATTCATGGAAGATAACATCGTGACTTAACTAAAAACTAACAGTGTTAAGTTCATGGGATAGAATCCCCGAACATAATTAAAAATCAGATTAAAACTCTATAATAGAAAAAAGTTAAAGATTCTCAAAAATTGAATTTTCTACGATAAAATGCTTTATTTTCCACAAGAATTAGTAATTCTTTTAGATTAAAATATAACTTCCAAATGTTTTTTTACCTGTTATGCTCCTTGAATTTAAATAAAACATAAATAAATGACACGTGTCAAATAACAGGACAATTAAAAAATTGGATGAAGATTAAAGCATTAATTATTAAAAAACAAAGTATAATTTAATTCTCGTCATGCTTAATTAAGTATGAGATATAAATTAATAAAATATAAAATTTTAAAAAAATCATCTTAATCATTAATTATTTTAGAAGATTAATATAGATTCACTCCTATTTAACATAAACAACTTTTAGTATGAGATTTATTCCTTGTATATATCAACAAAGGGGAGGAAAACTCGGAAATTTACCCCCAAAAATTTTTGTTTCTGGGAATTTTATCCCAACTAATTTCTATCAGGGTTTTTTATCCAACTTTTCGATTATGTTAGAAAATTTTATCCCAAATGCTAACATAAATAATTTAACTGTTGAGTGACATATTTTTGTCCATGTGTTCGCTGACATGTCACCCATGTGGAATTATTATTTTTTAATAAAATTTAAAAAATGAAAACTAGTTTCATTTTAATCAAATATTTAACTTAAATTTAAAAAAAGCTTACTCACAAAATTTGTTCAGCATTATTTCCCCAAAACCCATCATTCTCAAACTGTTGTTCACTCACCAAATTTATTTAATAATATTCAATTTTGGATAAATAAAAGATATACTAATCAAATCATTATATAATTAATTACAAATTTACTATTATTAATATTTTTGATTGATTATATGATTTCTTCTATTTTAAGATATAATGCAACATCAAAAAGAAAATTATTCTGAATATAATATTATACATGTGACATTCGAGAACATATAAATATAAGAAATTGAAATTTGACTAATAATTAATCATATAACGGTATGATTAGTATATTTTTTTATTTATCCAAAATTGAATAATATTGAATAAATTCGGTGAGTTAAGGACATGTTTGAGAATGATGGTTTTTGGGGAAATAACGTTGAACAAATTTTGTGAGTGAACTTTTTTTTAATTCTTTTTAAATTTTTGTTAAATATTTGATTAAAATGAAACTAATTTCCATTTTTTAAATTTTATTAAAAATTAATAATTCCGCGTGGGTGACATGTCAGCGAACACGTGGACAAAAATGAGCAGTTAAATTAACTCCATCAGCATGTGGGATAAAATTCCCTAACAAAATGAAAAAGTAGGATAAAAAACCCAAAAAGAAATTTGTTGGGATAAAATTCCCAGAAAAAAAAACTTTTGAGATAAATTTCCTAGTTTTCCTCCGTGCATATTAAGAGTTTCCTTACGTTTTCAATTAATTCCCAATTAATTTTCCAATTTTTAATTATTCATCTCAAACCATTAATTCTAAATTTCCATCTAAAATAGAGTTTTTTTATTATTCATTTAGTTTATTATTAATTTATTATACTGTATTTATTTTAATATATTAATACACGTTTTCAATGTCAAAGTTATTTAATTAAGATAAGTATTATTTATTTTACATATAAAATTATCAATAATAATCAAGTTTAAGTGATTATTATCCATTTTTTCTTCTTAGGGGAGAGGAATTGAAGTCTCTAAAGTCCTGAATGAAAATAATAATAATAATAATAATAATAATAATAATAATAATAATAATAATATTGTCCTTGGCACTCCTGCAGCATATTTAATTGGGCTTCAAGAAAGCCAGAAATGTGGTCCTCTCTTTGTTTTAATGGACTCCACATGGTCTTTTTGGATTTTAATTGGCCTTTGCGGGGTTTCACCTGAAAGAAATTTAATCTATTTAATTTTTATTTATTTTTAATTTTATATTTTGAGCAAAGATAGGAATTTAATCCTGCTAGATCTTAATGGGCAGCAATAAAATGAAGATGTAAAGAAATGGGCTGCGACAAATTAAGTGGGAAGAGGAGTAAACGGGCTTATTGTTTTCGTCTATTATCGTTGGTGGGCTTCTTGAATATTTTTAGGCTTCTTGAGTTCATTTCTACTGGGAGTGTCAAGATTTAATTTAGTACGCTAAGAAAATTAATCTGGTTTGGCGCCAACCAAGTGAAACGAAGAGCAAAAATGAGATCACTTTAAAATATAAATAGAATCACCTAAATTATCCAACAAATTCAAATCAAATTCAAGAATTTTTTAATACGAGTATTAACTATTTATAAATCAAAATCAAAAACTTTGAAGGTATGAATATAAACTATCTAATAAACTCAAATCAAATTCAACAATTCATTAATTCAAATATAAACTATTGAAATAATTGAAACTCGACATCTTTAACACGAATAGTCTAGAAAAATGTCTCATGGGGAAATTTAAAGGCACAAAATAAAAAACAACCAATTGAGCTGAGACATGTGGATTTAATTAATTGATTATCAATTTGTTTATTTTTGGGAATTAATTAAGCAATTTTCTACATTAAATGAATAAAAAACAATACTCCCCCGTCCTATAGAAGTAGTTCCATTTTCTTTTTCTGTGTGTTATATGTAATTGTCTCATTTCCTAAAATGACAAACTTTTTCACACTATTTCCTAAAATGACAAACTTTTTCACACTTACCAATAAATTATTAATTTTACTACACTCACAAACATTAGTGATAGTGCCAAAAACAAATAGGACTACTTCTATGGGACTGATGGAATATTTAATTAGTTGGTATTTTTTATCTCATGAAAAGCCGGCATTTATCAAGCACACTAAATATACATGATTATGATCACAACTTCACTGACCAATGAGGTCTCGACATGTAAGCCCTAAATCTTTCAAAAACTTTCTATAATGGAAATGAAAGAAATAAATTGGAAGTGAAGACTCTGGAAGCTTACAACTTTGTTGAATTGAAGGAAGAAATTCTTTCAAAGTGTTCAAGGCGCTTCCTTGAAAATTCAAGGTCTTTTTTGTCAAAGTTTCGTAAATTTAGCGTTTGATCAGGAATCAAAGTTGTGGGGTCCCCAAACAATATTAGTGAATTATCAAAAACTTGAAGAAGCATATCAAAGATCAAGTCAAATAAGATCAAAGACAAATTCATTAAGAAATACTCAAATTCTTGCATTTGTTCGAAAATAAGGTGAAAACCATTCACATTAAAATTATAAAAATTCAAATCAAAGTTAAAAAAATTTGACAAACCAAAATTTCATTAAAGATCTTGAAGCAAAATTTCATTAAAGATCTTAAAGAACACTTGAAGATCAAGTTTGATGAGAAGAATTGAAAGAGAATTATAGATTTAATTCATAAATTGTAAATTTCAATCCAAATCGAAATTGAGTTGTGATCAACGTTCCATTTATTTATTTAAACACTTGCAATTACACTCTTTTTTCTTTTTTAATTTAAGTTTCTTATGGTGTTGGTCCCGAAATCAGAGTGATGTACATTGCAGCGGAAGTAAGTACGATATGCACTTGTTCTCCGAAACTAACTGAAACTCAATTTCGGGGTTATCAAAGTAAGTTAAGCTCAAAAAGTGATTAAGTAAGTTTCAGAGTTATACACTTCTATACTTAGCCTAGTATTGAAGGTTTTAAAGTATGTATGGATGAAATAAAGTTTGTTGAATCTTAAATGAAAGCAAATAAATGACTCAGGATATTATAGTGGTTCGGACTTAATATCCTACTTCCACTCTTTCGAACTTATTTGAGAAATCCACTAAGTATCAAATTACAAACCTTCTTGCGATCTATGGATAGCCCATTGGCACTCCGTCCTTTGGTACGCTATCGTCACTCGTCTGGAAACTCCTTGCAAGTTGACTCAGTTTTCAGGTCGAAGAGAGGACGCACCTCGCAACCTTCTTCCTAATAATTGTATGTTTGAATGTTCTTCCTAGAACTCAGCTTTATTGGCAAATGCCCGTAAGAATCAGTGTTCCAGAGTAGAACACTGACTCCTATGAATAAGACTTGAAAAGTAATATTCACCAAAGTAGAGCTTCAGCTTATAGCTTCATCCTCGTGTTTATAAACATAAGCACGAAATGATTAACTCGAGTTGAGAACTCGAGTCTCTCGTTAAGAACATGGAGTAATCAGTGAGCTTTGAGTAGAAAGTTTTGCAGAATAACAGCTTTGCTTTTCAAGTGTTTAGTGAATCTCTTCTTTCAAGATGTTGAGCTATTTATAAGAAGCCTTGGTCGACATTTGAATTATGTCCATTAGACACAAGATTCAAGTCATTAGAAACAATGAGAATGTCGTCCAATCATACCCATTCCTTGGCAGGTTACTCTGGACTGCTATGCAAAAAGATGTACTTGCCTTGTACTTTCTACCTGCTTTTGTCAGACTCAGTTTTAGTCCCAGGAATCCAAGTAGGGGACTTTCTCGTAATGACTCTTACTTAAAGTTTAGCCTTTAAGTCTGACTATGCTTGGTTTGCTTTGTGTTCCACGTGCTTAGTAATAAGGTCTCCATACTGATATTTCAATACTCATTATGCCTAACCCTCATATTGACTTCTCGTAAGTTAGTATGGTAATTACTATATAGAGTACCCAAACTCAGTATAGTCCTTGGCCATACTTGGTGAAACCAAGTTTCATGCAAGAACACTTAATCAAATCCTCGAGCATCTCCTTTGCTCGGTCTTCAACACCTAAGTTGTATTACAACACAAATGATCCTATACACGGATTATATTTTAGAACTCTAGAAAGTTAGTGCTAAAGAGAATTTTGACATATCAAAACATCAAATTAAGGAGGGAACTAAAACATAGTTCCTAACAATTTCCCCCTTCTTGATATTGTCAAAACTACTTACTAGAGTCAGAAAGAAAAGGAAGCATGGCATATTGAGTTTACAAAGACACTACTCAGTATACATGTCCTTAGTTCTGACCTACTCTAATTGGTCTTCCCCCTGAATTAGAGAAACAATTCACAATAAAACCAATAGAGTGATAAGTAAGTTTTGCTGCTCACACTTAGGAAAAGTGAGTTCAGCCAGGTTAAAAACAATATAAGGAATAGAGAGAGAGATAGACAATGAGTTATAGTCCAAGGTCAGTTTCTAGACTTTCATTGATGATAGAGATTACAAGTACAATGATGAAAGCATAAAAATAGAACTGCCAAAAGAACAAAGTACTCCAAAAACTTAGTACCAGAGAACTTATGGAGGAGGAGGCTCAGATGATGAAGGCTTTGATCCACTCAACTCGAGACAAGCTCCAGAAGCATATTATGCTGCTCCTGCCTCATCTTCTCCTCTGCTTCTTATCTCATCCGCTGTTCTTCCTTTTCTTTGTGCCTCTGCTCTTCCCTCTTTGTGACAATATGAAGGAGGGTTGAGACATTGGACTTGATAGAAGTTAAGGTCTCAAAGTTTTCAACTTTCTCCTGCTTGAACCTTGCCGTGAGCTCATTGAGTTGATTTTGGAATTGAACTGGCATCTAAGTCAACATGGCCATAGGCACATCATCTCCACCCAAAACTTAAAGAAGGACTCAGGCACTACAGAAACCTAGAAAGCTCTTATCTTCTTCAAGCCTGACAAGCTCTTCCGCAGTCTTGCGCCTCATCTCTTCCTGTCGAATGAGCACTTCCTCGGCTAATTGCCTTTGCTCAGCCTCTACTTGCTGCCTCAGAAGCTCTACTTCTTCTTCTCTGCTCAGCTTCCCTTGCAAGTGATCTTCTTCATCGACTTTAACCTTGAGCAAGCTCTCATTCTACGACATTAACTCCGTGGTTCATTTATTGAACACGAGGTTTAAATGCTCAAGAAATCATCATAGATTCACCATGTGTCCTACCTGGTACACGAGGTTTAAGTTATCTGACTTAAACTTTAACCTTGGTAAGTAAAAACACAACAACCTATTTCTTTGTCAGAGAATAGGTTATTACGGGCGTTCGCCAAACTGTTGTGTTCTGGGATGAACTAAACCATCCACTCATCGGAGAAGGAGAAGGAAGACGTGTCCTCAATCCATTTTCGATGACTTCCAGTTCACAGAGAAGACGTGGAGCCTTCGACGGGCTGAAGAAGAAGTGAAGAGCATCTACCTGGGCGAGTGATCCAGTTTGCTGCGAATGGTGGCTTTTGTGGTGGTTGGCTATAGATCATGAGGAGTGTATTCTTTACTTTCTTAGTGAATTTCCAGATTAATTTCTGAAGAGTGGACGTAGGACTTAAGGATCCGAACCACTATAATATTGTGTGCCTTTTACAGTTTTCATTTACTTTTTACTTTACTCAGTTTAATACTATGTCTTTAAAACCTTCAACACTTCTCTAAAGCGTTGAAGCGTATATCTGAATACTGATCACTTAAACTGCTCGACTAATACAGTTATTCATAAATCTAAACGAACTAACCGAGCTCAGTTTTGAGAGTGCAACCCCTTGTAATACTTCCGCTGCACGTTAATTGTATCTCTGATCTGGGAAAAACAAGTGGTATCAGAGCGAGGTTGGACTTTCTAGACTGCCCTGTTTTTAGTCGCTTAGTACCGGATCCATATTTTCCTTGCGCTCTCACTTTTCTCTGTCTGTTTAGCGAGCATAATATTCAGGAAGATGAACTTTCCGAGTGTTTGACGGTCGTGTGAAGTGACACACAATTTCACGTTAAATTATCAATCCGAGTTCTTTTTCAATTCGCTCTCGTGGAAACTATTTACTCGTAGGAAGGTGTATTAATAGCTAGGAAATACAATTGTCGTTGATTTTCTTTATCTATCAAGCTATGAATTGCAAACTAAACTACAAATGCACACAATCAAGCATTCAACAATTTGAAAACTTTACCAATCACTTACTTTTATCAAATGTTTGGGTAGATTAGAGTAACAAGTCCGACAATCTTAGAAGAAAGTGAGTGTTTGTAAACTTCAATTGATCCAAATTAAATAAAGCTATGTTGTAAACGGATTTTAATTCCTATGAAGTTGAACAACCGACTCTTATATTCACTAGTCACTTGCTACGGATAACTAGCGGTAGATGACTCTCGAAGTTGCAAACAACTATGTTATTAACACCGAGGCCACTCCCAACTGACCGTCGATTATTGCCCTATAATCCTAGTCCCGCACATGGATTGGAACTAAAACCATATGATTATGCACTTTTCACGACGATTCCGTCCGCGTATTGGCTGCAACATTCACATCAACTACCTATAGATTGGCTATTACCTACATCTAATAGGTATGAACAAGCTCAAGTGCAAATCAAGCCTTCATAGGAAAGTAAACAAGCATAGTAGATTCAATCCATCTCAATATCCATATTACAACACTCACTTAGGAATTTAGTTCATCATACCTTGAATTAGAAGCAATACAAGTTGAGAAATAAGAATTGACATTACAAAGCTTCAAGGTCAAAATTGATCTTCTACGATTGCCTTCGTTGAATCCAATCCACCTATTCTCCTTCTTCAAATTTCACCAAGACGATGGAATGTTCCTTGGTTCTCCTTGATTCAAGTGGGGAAGGAAGTGTAAAGATGAATCTAGATGGAAGTTCGTGACGGTTATTCTCCAATTGGGCAAAAGTTTTTCATTTAATTGATTTTCCCCCTTTTATAGATGAGCTAGCAGGGCCTCGGATCGCCCGAGCTGAAGTTGGCTCGCCTGAGCCTCCAGAAGATCCGCGGGGAAATGGGAAGCCTGACCTGGCTCGACCGAGCCTGCCTCGCTCGGCCGAGCGAGGTCTCTGTTCCACGACTCGGCCGAGCTTACACACCGATCGGCCGAGCGAGCTCTCTATCGGGCAGCTCGGCCGAGCCTGCACACCGCTCGGCCGGGCAACTCCTCCAAGCTCCCGAAACTCCTCTTTTTGCACCGCTCGTGCAAACTTAGCCTCCTTGGACTTCATTCTTGGACGATTTTCCTCCAAAACTCTCCAAAATACGCTATATTATGCTCAAAATATATCCTACATCATTTCAAACACGAAAACACAAAAACAAGACAAAAGAACGACAAAAACATATGATATGAGGGTAAAATGGCCACAAACATGCACGCTCACACATCGAAAAATAGGTCATTTTACACACATATCATAATCCCCCAAACTTGAACCTTTGATTGTCCTCAATCAAAACAAAGTAAAGCAATCAATAAACCTAATCAAACAACCTCATAGCTCATCATAGTCATCTTGGCATGCTTTTATCGAACGAGATTATCACCTAACTTTGTGACACGGTTAATGCTAACGACTCAAACCACTCATTAATATTGGATAAAGAAATGAAAGCACTCCCTTACGTGTTTAATGTTTGATGAATTCACTCATTCACAAGATATCGAGCACAATTTCCATAGACTTGAAACAATTCTCACCACTATACTACAACGAGTTGGCTCCTAAAATAAAAAAGGTCTTTATTTTTTGTTATAACGTGGCTTACTAAAAGGTAGGTGGTTTTGGGCTAAAGTGACGAACTTCTCCAAATCCCAAAACCCCCAAACTTATTCTCTTCAGTCCACTTCTAACCTTGAGGCTTTTCAATCACAATTCTCATAAAATTTTTTCTTCCTTTCTTTTTTTTTTCCTTTCTTTTCTCATTTTCTTTTTCTAGCACCCTCATTTTTTTTTTCATTCATGGTGCTTTTCTTTTTAAGTACCTAAATTTTTGTTGGTACCCATTTTCCTAGGATTCAAATCAATCCTACACTCAATACTTTTATTGCCTCAAATCACAACTTAAGGATTTCAAAACGATTCCCATCCCAACTCTCATCTCCGTATTCACCCTCATATGCTCATTCCCCCCAAGTTTTGTCCTAATATTTTCAAAGTAAATTCTCCATTTAAGCACAATCACAGGAAACAAGGGTATGAACGGCAAAATTATGATATCAACAACCTTATACTTCCAAAGTGAAAGGAGGAACTAAGAATCAATGGCCTAAGTTCATTTTTTAGTTACTAAACTCATGCCCAATAGATAGAGAATATATTCAAGTTCTAGATTTTGTGCTCTCAAACTTGCCACTCACAATAAAAAAGAATATGACAATATCAAGGCTCAAAAACTCACGGCTTTTGTCAAGTCCTAGGCATTAACCTCGCACAGAACTCGACAATTAAAAAGTTCAATTTAAGCACACCTTAACAACTAGATTATGCCCTATCATTGGTTGAAGCAAATTTTAGCCTTACAAAGTACATCATGATTCAAATCTCCAACTCACATTTGGGTTCATCATGCACACACGACAAGCACACAACAACCTAACTAACAATCTGCATGCCAATATAATTCAATTGAAACTAAATGGTAAGAGGAACGATAGAAAGCGTTACCCATCGGTAGGCACGATCACCGCTCTCCATTCCTTATTTGCTCCTACTAAACAACAATACAACACCACCAAACAATTTGAGCATAATAAAACCAATAAAGCTCTCATGTCCACCATCTTACCACAAACTAATCTTTCAACAAAAATTAACACATTAATCCACTAGCACCACCATTCATTCCATACCATTATATATCCTCATACCAAAACCAAATAGAAAGAATTAAACACATGCAAGCTCGCCATGATTCATCAAAACATTCCATAAAAATAAAAGCAAATCAATCAACATCCATCCTCACAAGAGTATATCAATATCGAATTACATCCATCCATCCATCCGCACTCCCTTTAGTCTGCTGGGTCTTGTGGTGGCTGATCACGACAACAGTGGCTGTATGGCATGGGAATCACCTCCTCACATCGAGACCTCACCAATGTCTTCATGTCCAGATGAGCTTCAGTACTCATCAACCAATTAGACCGATCCCCCAAATCATCAATCTCTGTGAACGCACGGTTAGGCAATTCAATCCCAAAATCTCCAAACTTGTAAAAGTAGCAGACACCCAATTTCTCCGGAACCAGAAAAGCTTTTGTGACCAGAGTAGTTGTGTTAAGGCTCAACCCCGGAGCAAATACTCCCGACATATCAACACCACATGCCTTAAAGATAGGAAATAGTAATCCACCACCACAAATAACCGAATTATTAGCACCAATTGTGTTGATCCAATTTTCCATCAACCATCCCCCAATAGAAAAGGGCCTCCCATGCAGTAATGCAAACAGAAATTGGAAATCAGCCAAACCAACACAACCAGTACCATAATATTCACAAGACCAACCATCTATCATAAGATGTAAATAACGAATAATAGGATTCTTAATCAAGTGTGACCTACAACTGGCAATATTAAAATTGTCCGATGGTGCAATGCCAGAAATATATTCCCACAAGTCTTGGGGATTTATCTCCTCAAATATAAACTGTGCATCTACCGGACACCCAAAAATCACATCAATAGCTTGCCTACTCATGAAAATGTCTTGATCATAAAGTTTGAAATTTACCATCTCGGGTGAACCTCGTGCGTCCCATGTTACCCGTACCGTAGACAAGAACTCCTTCGTGAGCTTCATGTAGGCCGGCCATCTTCCATGAAGTAACTTCCCCCATCCAATGCCTTGAAGCACATTCCAAATGTCTTTCTTGAAATCCAATGCCTCCAAAGTAACTGAACACATGTATGTTGTTCCCACTACTTGCCGTTGTGAGAGTACAATGAACCGCGCGTACTCGTCATCATCAAATCCGTTAGGCCTGCAAATAGTGGGAAAATGTAAACCACTTCCAGGATGATTAGCCATAATAGCACTTCACAGTTGAATTAGGAACACTTCAAAGTACTAAGGTATAGGAAAAATTTCTGAGATGAAAATTTCAACCGGGATGCAAATGGGTCGAGCATTTGCTCGAGCGAGCTTTTAAATCCGCGCGCGGCTCGGCCGAGCTTGGGATGGCTCGGCCCAGTGAGGGGTCTGTTGCAAGGCTCGGGCGAGCCTGCCCCGCGCTCGACCGAGCAACCGCTCTGTCACACGGCTCGGCCGAGCCTGCCAAGCGCTCGGCCGAGCTTCCCTGCTCGTGCCTATTTTTCCGCCCTTTTTCCAACATCTTCTCATTCATGTAGCCTTCCATCCTTTCCTAACTTTCATACACACATTCTTCACACGAAATTGTAACACCACAACAATTAAGAATCCTTCAAAACAACAAACATATTATTCCACAAAAATCATAAACCTAACAATTATTCAACTATGCAAAAGAACAAAATTCAAGAGATTGGGTTGCCTCCCAATAAGCGCTTGTTTAATGTCAAAAGCTCGACGATCATACCTCATCTCAATCATGATTGAAAGGTGCGGAACCGGAACTCATACCTTGGCATACCTCAACGCACTCTTCGGGGAAACGAAGCTTCCTTCTAGAGCTCCTTGGTGGATCCGTATCCACACGAGCTTTCTTGAGTCGAACTTGATTGAGAACTTCCTCATCCCCCGGATCCTTGCATACTTCTTCTTTCTCATTCATACTATTCAAGTTTGGTTCCAACACATCCTTCATTCTCTTTTTGTTTACAACCTTCTCAATTTCACCAACATCAATGTTCTTCGGAGGTAATGAAAACACCACTTCCTTGCCACAACAACGGAACGTGAGTTCACCGTGCTTCATATCGAAAAGAGCATCGGCCGTGTGCAAGAACGGTCTTCCAAAAATAAGTTGAATACCCCCCTTGTTCTTCATATCTACAACAAGGAAATCCCCCGGGAAGGTAAACGTCAACACCTCGACATGGACATCTTCAACTACCCCTTTTGGGCAAAATAGAGCTTGGTTAGCCAATTGAAGCATTTGACTTGTTGGTTTTAAGTTTCCAACCTCCAACTCCTTAAACAAATCCCATGACATAATATTGACACTTGCACCGGAATCACACAAGGCCTTCTCAATATGTTTCTCTCCAATCTTACATCCAACTACAAAACCTCTGGGATCTTCTTTCTTACTAGCAATGTTCTTCTCTTCAAACTCACTAATACCATCTTCAAATACTTCTTCTTTACCAACAAGTTTGTCGAGCATAGGCACTCTCTCTATTTCTTCCGGTAGAGGCATCTCAATGTCTCCCTTCTTGACATACTCAAAAAATTTAACCTCTCCGATTCTCACATCCTCATTTGCTTCCACTTGCTTGACTTCAACTAACTTCCCTTCATCAATTTCTTCTTCCATCTCTCCTTTCACCTAGACCATCTCCAACTTAGGAGTCATTACTTCCAAATTTTCCTCCATTCTATTTTCTCCTTCTACCATATTACAACCCTTCTTTTGCACCGTTTCCGTATCACTCGGAAACTTCCTAACTTGGTGCTTCCCACTTAGTTGTTTTGCAATCGAGGAAATTTGAAGTTGGATCTCGGCAAACATGCCATCATACTTTTCAAATCTCTTGTCCAATTCCTCATTAGGATTTCTTCTTGGTTCTTGATTTGCATACCTACTATTTCCCCCAGTATATCCTTGGCTACTACTTCCCCCTTCAATTTGTAATGGAGGATTGAGAGCGTTGTTTGGATTAGCATAGGAAAAATTCAAGTGAAAACGGCTGGATGGATGATAGTACATGTTCCCCTGTGGATTGTATTGGGGACGAGCATTGAACCCCATTCTTTGATTCACAAAATTCAAACTCTCCGAATGCGACTCTTCATGCCGAACTACCATCATATGCTCATTTCTATTTCCCGATGTAGACAATGCATCAAGCTTCTTTTGCATGAGCGCAATTTGCTCTTTGAATTCTTCACTTTCCTTGGCCTTATTTACCGACTTAACCGATCGATAGTCCTTGCGTTCCTTAGGCCAATGGAAATTATTCTCAGCCATTTTCACAATTGTCCTCCAAGCTTCTTCCTCTTCAAGATCAAGAAATACTCCTCCCGATGAAGCATCTAACATCACTTTCGTTTCAAAGTTTAATCCCCCGTAGAACTGGCAAATCTGTTGACTCCGGGAAAGTCCATGTCTTGGGCATTTTCGTAGAAGCTCTCGGAACCTATCCCATGCCTCGTATAGAGGTTCATCGTATCTTTGCCCAAACGATGTGATATCAGCCCTTCTCTTCAAAGTCAAACTTGGTGGGAAAAACTTGAATTGAAACTTCTCTCTCAACTCTTCCCAAGTGACAATATTTGATTTGTCCAAGCCTTCGAACCAATTCCTAGCACCATCTCTCAAAGAGAATGAGAATAACCGCAGCCATATTTGATCTTGAGGCACTTGGTTGATCTTTATAGTATCAGTAATCTCCAAAAATCGAGAGATATGAACATTTGGATCCTCGATTATGTGCCCTCCAAATTGGTTGTTTTGTATCATTTGGACCAACTTTGGCTTTATCCCAAATTACGTGGCATTTACTCCTAACCAAAAACCTCCCGTTAACGGTTCACCTTGAGGTCGAAAAATATTTTGTAATGGTCTTCTCGGACCATTCCTCTCATTGATCATAGCTTTCATCAACTCAAGTTGCCTTTCCAACTCTTCTATCCTAACCGTGTCTTCTCCATGGTTAGCCATCTCAAAATTAATTTGAATATGTGCTCTTCTTTCTTGAAGTTTCCTTGCCTCAAGCTCTCTAGCCTTTGACCGAGTGATCATAAACTACCTAGGAAAAATCCACAAAACCAATTACAAGTAAACAATCCAACAAAAACAGACAAACACAAATAACAAACAAAACAATGTTAGTAAAAATATTCACACAAGCATTTCCTCAAACACCTAGCATACCATACTTCGACTTTCAATAATTCCACAAGACCTACTAAAACATTCCCCGGCAACGGCGCCAAAAACGTGACGGTCGTGTGAAGTGACACACAATTTCACGTTAAATTATCAATCCGAGTTCTTTTTCAATTCGCTCTCGTGGAAACTATTTACTCGTAGGAAGGTGTATTAATAGCTAGGCAATACAATTGTCGTTGATTTTCTTTATCTATCAAGCAATGAATTGCAAACTAAACTACAAATGCACACAATCAAGCATTCAACAATTTGCAAACTTTACCAATCACTTACTTTTATCAAATGTTTGGGTAGATTAGAGTAACAAGTCCGACAATCTTAGAAGAAAGTGAGTGTTTGTAAACTTCAATTGATCCAAATTAAATCAAGCTATGTTGTAAACGGATTTTAATTCCTATGAAGTTGAGCAACCGACTCTTATATTCACTAGTCACTTGCTACGGATAACTAGCGGTAGATGACTCTCGAAATTGCAAACAACTACATTATTAACTCCGAGGCCACTCCCAACCGACCGTCGATTATTGCCCTATAATCCAAGCCCTGCACATGGATTGGAACTAAAACTATATGATTATGCACTTTTCACGATGATTCCGTCCGCGTATTGGCTGCAACGTTCACATCAACTACCTATAGATTGGCTATTACCTACATCTAATAGGTATGAACAAGCTCAAGTGAAAATCAAGCCTTCATAGGAAAGTAAACAAGCATAGTAGATTCAATCCATCTCAATATCCATATTACAACACTTACTTAGGAATTTAGTTCATCATACCTTGAATTAGAAGCAATACAAGTTGAGAAATAAGAATTGACATTACAAAGCTTCAAGGTCAAAATTGATCTTCTACGATTGCCTTCGTTGAATCCAATCCACCTATTCTCCTTCTTCAAATTTCACCAAGACGATGGAATGTTCCTTGGTTCTCCTTGATTCAAGTGGGGAAGGAAGTGTAAAGATGAATCTAGATGGAAGTTCGTGACGGTTATTCTCCAATTGGGCAAAAGTTTTTCATTTAATTGATTTTCCCCCTTTTATAGACGAGCTAGCAGGGCCTCGGATCGCCCGACCTGAAGTTGGCTTGCCCGAGCCTCCAGCAGATTTGCGAAGAAATGGGAAGCCTGACCTGGCTCGGCCGAGCGTGCCTCGGTCGGCCGAGCGAGGTCTCTGTTCCACAGCTCGGCCGAGCCTGCACACCGATCGGCCGAGCGAGTTCTCTGTCGGGCAGCTCGACCGAGCCTGCACACCGCTCGGCCGGGCAACTCCTCCAAGCTCCTGAAACTCCACTTTTTGCACCGCTCGGGCGAACTTAGCCTCCTTGGACTTCATACTTGGACGATTTTCCTCCAAAACTCTCCAAAATACGCTATATTATGCTCAAAATGTATCCTACATCATTTCAAACATGAAAACACAAAAACAAGACTAAAGAATGACAAAAACATATGATATGAAGGTAAAATGGCCACAAACATGCACGTTCACATATCGAAAAATAGGTCATTTTACACACATATCAGTCTTCCAAAGTACAACCCTGATAAGTTCAAAGAGCCAGCATCCAGAAATGGAAGATGTGTTGATATTAGGCCCGTTGAAGATTCAGAAAGTCAACACTCAGATTGGAGCTCGAGCTGGAGGAAATGACCAAGCACCACAACCTCACATGATAGATAAGCCTCCAGAAGAATGGATGCTCGAGGATAAGAAACGAGGTCAGCTTGATCCAATCGTTCAAGAGATGCTCCTACAATCGCTGCCAGATTCCCTCATGGAGGAAGTTGCCGTACAGAACAACAGTGCAAAGGAGTTATGGGACTGGATTATCGATCTCACAAAGGAAACTGAAGCAATGAAGCGTAGCAAAAAGCAGGCCTTCATTGATAAATATAAATCCTTCCAGATGCTACAAGAAGAATCAATCATATCAATGGAAGGGAGACTCAATGCCATTGTCAGCGAGATTAAGAACCTTGGAAGAGAAGAGAGTGTGGCTGACCTGAACACCAAAATCCTCTCAAGAATGCCCAAGGAAGATTGGTTCCTCAAAGCTACCAGTTTAAAGGCTATGGATCTCTCAAAGATGACTACCAAAGATCTGTTTGCCGAACTTCGGGCCCATGAATGGGACATCCATATGGTGAACTAGAATGAAGCTGCTAGATCCTCATACCCAGCAGCAAATGATAACGTCGCACTCTCTGTAAAGAGGGAGTTTCAAAGACGTCAGAAGAAGCCAGTTCAGTTTGACAGAAGTGCCCATCAGTCAGTTCCAGCAAAGGCCACCTCCACGATAGTTTTGAAGAAAGAAACTGACCAGACAATTTCCACAAAAGAAACTGAGCAATCAATTGCCCAACTGGAGGAACAAATGTGAAACTTGGTCGTACTTCTCGAGAAGGCCAAAGCCAAAGGAAAAAGGAGCTCAGTCAAGTGAGCAAAGGTTTACAAAGAGAGAGCCGTGCACGTGCTTCGAATGCAACTCTCTAGATCACTTGAAGTACGAATGTCCTCTGGTCTCTCAAGAGGAGAGAGATAGACTGAGGAAGCTATTTGAGAAAAGAGCTTCAAAGACAGTGGCGAACGCGATGCTATCCCGAACTAAAGTGTCGGACATTCCAGATTATGATGACGACTACTACACTTCAGAAGATGAGGATGATGAAGAAGCACTTCTAGCCTACATGGCAGCACTCGATGGAGACGTCACTGAGGATGAGGTCAACAAGTCACCCAACGAAATTGTGGAAACAACCCATCTACCACTGCACTTAGTATCTTCATTTGATGAAGAGAGCCTTGAACCTTGTTGTTCAAGTTCAGAGGATATTACTCTCGATGTTATCGTTAAAGAATTCAAAAATTTCATGAGATTAAAGATGTCTTAATTAGTGAAAATGCCTCACTGAAATTAGAAATTTCAGTTTTGACCAATGAAGTCGTAAGAATGAGGTCACTCAGTGAGGAACTTGAAAAACTCAAGGAAGAACACTCCAAGCTTTTAAAGGATTTTGAAAATGTTTCTAATGAGTGTGAGTCCTTGAAGAAACTTGAGCCTATTGAGTGTGATTGTTCTTTTAGAAAGAGCTCAAGAAAACTGAAAGAGATTTTAAATGCTAAAAAACCACCGTCTGACAAGCACGGGATTGGTTACTGTGGAGATAATTTGAGTGTACATGCATCTTATTCTAGAACTGATAAGAAGTTTTTAGGCTTTGTCAAAGCAAAATTCAGTTCTAATGATGTGTTGGAAGAAAGTAGAGTCTCACAAAAGGATAAGACTAAATGTTGGTAAAAAACTGACTCTAAGCAGGTACCTCGACAAAGAGTGCAAACAGTTCGGAAACTGTATAAACCAACCGTCGAGAGAAAAATTGATCTTCCTTCGAGATTGGACAAGCATCCTGTTCCAAATGCGAAGAGTCCAGTTTCGACATCAACAACGACTGAGCAACATGTAAATGCTGCTACGAAGTCAATTCGACAACCGGATAGATATCCAAGGAGTTATAACAAAACCAAATTTAGGTATAACACTATTCCGAATAGGAGGAACACCTATTCGAGGCCTGAGTCAGAGCAATGTTATTTTTTAAGAACTAGGAAGGCTAACCAACTGAGAACATTTTCTCGAGACTCTTTTAGGAACAAAAGTGTCAAAAAGAGTTGACACACCACAATCTTCTCCCACATGCATCCAAATAGCATAGATTATTTGAGGAGAAAGGTTAATCAGTCATCGAAGAATGACTTAGTTTCATAAGATGTGAAAGTGAAACAAATTTGGATACCGAAAGGATGGATCCAAAAAACTGACTCCGCAGGACCCGAAAAGATACGCGAATCTAAATGGTAATATTTTCTGTCTTGTAGGTGCGTAAAACCCAGTCAAAAAACAAAGAAAGGACGTGGATACTCGATCACGGGTGTTCAACTCACATGACTGGAGAACGAGAACTGCTAACAGATTATACAATGTGTGAAGGACCATTGGTTATGTTTGGTGACAATCTCAAAGGGAAAGTTATTGGAAAAGGATGCGTGAAAAGAAATGGGATAATCATCAAGAACGTGTCATTGGTCACCAGCCTGAAGCCCAACCTTCTAAGCATCAACCAGTTGAGCGAGAGTGGGTACATAGTCAGTTTTGAAGAATTAGGATGCCACGTCATAGATAAAAAGACCAATAAGATCAAGATCGGAGGCATCAGGAAAGGAGGTCTTTACATAGTAGATTGCTCAAGTGGAGAAGAAGGAACCTGCCTCGAAGCACACAACTCAACCGATGGAGTAAACTGGCTATGGCACAAACGACTGAGCTATCTAAGTTTCAATTCGATTCGACATCTGGCGAAGCACAACCTAGTTGAAGGACTGCCACGAAAGATATTACGGAAGGAAGGAGTATGTAAAGCGTGCCAGTTCGGAAAACAGAAGAGAGCCTCTTTCAAGAGTAGGCCAATAACTGCTAGCTCAGAACGAATCTTAGAACTGCTGCAAATGGATTTGTTTGGTCTAGTCACTCCACCCACGATTGGAGAAAAGAAGTACACATAATTAATTGTTGGTGATTACTTTAGATACGCATGGGTGATCCTGCTCAAATTGAAAGACGAAGTGAAGATTCAACTGCAAGAACTGATTACCCGCATCCAGAATGATAAAGGGGTGGCAGTTAAGAGAATGAGATTCGATAATGGAACAGAGTTTTGCAATGGGCCACTCATGTATTTTTGCGCAGAAATTGGAATTATGCACGAGAAATCCACACCAAGAACTCCACAACAGAATGGCCTCGCTGAGAGAAGAAATAGAACACTCAAGAAAGTAGTGAGGACCATATTAGCTGAGACCGACCTCGGAAAAAGATTTTGGGGAGAAGCCATGATGATAGCCTGCTACACTTATAATCGAAGTGCATTCAACACGCGGCTGCACAAGACTCCATACGAAGTTTATCACGATCGTAAGCCTTCTTTAGCTCATCTTCGTGCTTTTAGTTCACCATGTTATATTCACAATAACGAAAAGTCCAAATTGGATACCTTTAGTCCTAAGGCTAATGAAGGTGTGTTCCTTGGCTATGGACGCCCATCATACAAGGGATATAGGGTATTCAATAAGGCTACCCAACTTGTGGAGATAACATGTCATGTTGTTTTTGATGAAGCTATTCTAGTGCGCAGGACACTTCACGAGCTGGGTCTGGAACATCATGAGATCAAGGATGTCACTGAGGAACCTAAAACTGATCTTGATCAAAATAGAACAGTTCCTCTGATTAGATCTATGATTGATGACTCTGAGACGACACTTGCCTTGACTGAACCGTAGATAGTCGAGAGGCACGATGATGCCAATGTCATTGCTGAGGCCTCAAGAAATACACAAGATGATGATCAAACTGAAGAGAAGCCATCGGAAACTGGTGCAACCATTAGGGAATTTGAACAACTTGAAGCCAACGAAGACAACCTTGAGGGAGCTGAAGAAACAGTTCTTGCTAATCAACCAGTGGATAGGGAGATCCCAGTTCCAAAACAAAAAGAAGGATCATCCAGTCAGGATCAAGAAGTTTTATATTATCAAGAAACTTCAACAGCTCAACCTATATCTTCAGAATCCCCTGTTGAAGTCCAACCTGTGAAGAAGCCTAGTTGGTTAAAAGACCATCTGATAGAAGTTGTTCTGGATGATGTCGGAAATCCAGTTTGCACGAGACAAGGTAGTGCTCTGATGTCATGCTTCATATCCCAGATTGATCCAATGAAAATTGGAGAAGCTCTTCAATCAGCGGATTGGATCAATGCGATGCAAGAGGAATTAGCAGAATTCACACGCAACAATGTATGGGATTTGGTGGACAGACCAACGCATCAATCCGTGACCGGCACTAAATGGGTCTTCAAAAATAAGAGAGACGAGACCGGCACTATCGTAAGTAATAAAGCAAGATTGGTTGCCAAGCGATATGCTCAATGTGAAGGAGTTGATTTTGATGAGACTTTTGCCCAGTTGCTAGACTGGAGGCCATTCGGCTATTCTTGGCATATGCAGCCTATCACGACTTCACAGTTCTTCAAATGGATGTAAAGAGTGCTTTTCTCAACGATGAACTGAAGGAAGAAGTCTACGTCGAACAACCCCCAGATTTCGAGCAAAGAAATCAAGCCTACAAACTGAGGAAAGCCTTGTATGGATTGAAGCAGGCACCTAGAGCTTGGTATGTGACGCTCTCTCAGTTTTTGCTCAAGAATGGTTTTGAGAAGGGGACGATAGATAGGACGATGTTCAAGATAAAAGATGGAGAAGACATCTTGTTAGTCAAAATTTATGTAGACGACATTATCTCCGGAAGAAAAAACACAAGTCTTTGTGAGAAGTTTGCCCAACTTATGCAAAACAAGTTTCAGATGAGTATGATGGGCAAAATGACGTATTTCTTAGGTCTACAAGTGGATCAATCAGCTGAAGGGATTTTCATCAGCCAGAAGAAATACACTCAAGATTTGATCGACAAATATTTTCCTGAGAAAACCAAGTCATTAAGGATTCCGATGAGCACCAGTTCTCAGATCACTCTCGATGAAGAAGGAGAACAAGTTGACCCAAGTGCTTATTGAGAGATTATTGGATCTTTGCTATACCTAACTACCAACAGATCTGAGATATCGTATTCAGTAGGTGTTTGTGCAAGATTCCAGGCGAACCCGAAGAAATTTCAAATGGACGCAGCCAAGAGGATTGTGAGATATCTGAAGAAGACTGAATCACTAGGTATTTGTTTCCAAAAACTGATGGAATCATGCTAAATGGATTCTCGGATTAAGATTTTGGAGGTTGTAGAATTGATCGGAAGAGCACAAGCGGAACTTGTCAGTTTCTTGGTCACAAACTGATCAGTTGGTTCAGCAAGAAGCAACATTCGGTTGCCACGTCAACTACAGAAGCCGCATATGTTGCTCCCGCTAGTTGCTGTGCTCAAATACTCTGGATAAAGCAACAGCTAAAGGATTATGGAATAGAAACTGGTTGTGTACCGATACATTGCGATAGCAACAGTGCTTTTGCATTTCAAAGAATCTAGTTCTACATTCCAGGACGAAGATGTTGATATTCTTCATCATTTCATCCGAGATCATGTGGAGAAAGGCGACATCTTGGTGGAATATATAAGGATGGAGGACCAGTTAGCAGATATTTTCACCAAACCGCTACCTAAGGCTCCATTTAAGGAGCTATGCATGAAACTAGGTCTTCTAGAGTTTGATGAAATCTCTAAGGAAAGAGATTAGAAACTATGTTGTGCATATTGGATGATGTGTGCAGTTAGATAGTTTTGAGCTATCAGAATTTTATTCAATGCTAAAGATAGTGTCGTGCAACAGCTGAGTGGAATATAAAGTCAAGTCAGTTTTGAAGATTAGCTCAGTTCAGTTGTACACTTGTCAAGATTGGAAACTGGAAGATACAATTTCATTAAGTTTAATTCAGGAAAGTACATTACAGCAGCAGAAAAGAAAATGATGATTACATAGTAAGATCATAAAAAGTTCAATCGTTCAATCAAGGATGAGGGCGACGCTTTGAGGGGAAGTAGTCGGAGTCACAAATAGTACACCAGCCTTGGATAAGAGACGGTATCTCCAGCTCAAGAAGCCTGCTCAGTTGCATTTCATAAGGAACGGGAACATCAGGGAGATGCTCAAGGGCGTACTTCACCCGGTCAAATACAAAGGAAGCCCAATCAACTTCCTCCTCATACACGAAGGCCATCATAGCCTTCCAAACTGGCG
The DNA here is from genome assembly GCA_026898455.1 of Plectranthus barbatus. Lineage (NCBI taxonomy): Eukaryota > Viridiplantae > Streptophyta > Magnoliopsida > Lamiales > Lamiaceae > Plectranthus > Plectranthus barbatus. Next base: position 48,771 of record JAPKLW010000554.1, on the reverse strand, counting down.
GTGAAAAGTCTGTATACTCCAGTAGGTTACCGACAACCAGATGATTGACGACATCATAAGTTAGATAATAACGAGGTGCCAGCAACCTTGATGGGGCCGTCGGATGGAAACCGACATCTCCATCCCTCCATCCCTGCCAAGCGGACCATTCGGGTGATGTTTCATCATTGTGATAACACATGACTGGCGTACCACCTCGTGGGAGTTCAAACTGGAAGAGAAGGACTCAACAGACCAGCAAATTTGACGGTCGCCGAAGTTGCCAAAAATTTCATTTTCCTCTGAAATGTAGCTAGTTTCGGCAAAGTTCTTCAGAACATCCTCCTGGAAGGTAAAAGGTCTTCTAGACACGAACGTATCCAGACAATTCACCCTCAGACCCCTCAAAACTGGGTCAGAGATTCGTGGGTTTCCCCAATTACAACTTATCAAGCCACCTTCATTGAAAATCCTATTTCGCTCAATGATGAATTCTGCTGGAGAAGACATTGAGATATGAAGGAAAGGATATATTATCTCTCAAAGATCTGGAAGACGTTCTTTTGGGTGGATACTCAATGCTCTAAGGAAGAAGTATTTATGGAGAAAATCGTGTGTTGATTCGAAAGGATATCTATCAAACTAAATGAGAGACACGACATTCCAAAAAGGGCACAACGCTCCAAGATTCAGATTCAGAATCTGAAAAAATTAACATAAATGCTTGACAACTAATGTGAGCCAATACGGAAGAGACAAATGTTCAAGAGCTCAGAAGAAACCAACGTATGTTAGTGAACAAACATTTATGGACGTATGAATGCTCAGTTAAAGCAGATACGTATAAGGATGGAAGGTACGAGAGACAGATAGTGAACTGTTCATTGATATGAAAGAGGGATACTCATTTCATACAAAAAGGGTAGAACAAAACAAAAATTACATTAGTTTAGTTTTTGGAAACAGTCAACATATCGAAGACAGCCAGCAGTTAGAGGCAGATGGCAGAAGGAAGCTATTTGGAAAGCGGTCAGCGCAGTCTTGAAGGGTAGTAGTCAGTTGGCTCCAGGCGCGAACCTGACGTACCCTCAGCGAAGAAAGGGATCCTTTTTTCAAGGAGCCAGCTTAATTGCATACTATATGGAAAGGGATCATACAACAAGTTTTGCATAGCCGTCTTCAGACGATTGAAGATGAAAGCAGCCCAGTCGACCTCAGCCTGATCCTCAAAAGCCATCATTGCTCTCCAGACAGGAGGCGAGAAGTTAGTCTGCAGAAGAGGATTGCAAAGCACCAGCTGATTTATGATGTCAAAGGACACTTGATATTGAGGCTGAAGGAATCCACATGGTGCTGTCGGATCAAAACTATTGTCATCTCCATTCCCACCAAACCATCCACTCAGTAGCCGTTTCATCTATTCGGTAATGCATAACAAGTATCCCATAGTTAGGTAGCTGGAACTCTTGTGCCAAGAAGTCTGCTGATAAGTGGAACTCTACTCCGTTGAGGTTGAAGGAGATTTCATCTTCAGAAATAGTAGAGTTATATGCAATTACCTTGAGTAGATCCTTCTGAAAAGCAACAGGCTGAACGGACAGGAAGCGGTCCAGCCCATTGGACTCCAGGTTGTTTATGGTTTCATAGTAGACATTCGGAGATCTCCAGTGTTCAGCATAAAGCCTCCGACGATTAAAGATCTTATTCCTGGCGATCGTGATCCTACCCATATCTTCTACGATGTCAACTAGAGCAGCCATTTTCAACAAGTATGTTAGAAATCAAGGAAGGAAAGGAGTTGTTGAGATGCTGATTTCTACCTCGTCAAAGGAGCATTTATAAAGAGACAAATGAGTAGATCAAAGAACAGTGCCAAGTCATCACCACTCAAGGATATGATTTGATAGATCGGAAGTAAAAGGGATTAAGTTGCAATTTAATGCTCAACTACCGTTCCAAGTCAATCATTAATGGAGATAGCCAATACGTCAAAAGGCTAAGAGTTTAGAGTTAATAAATGGTTGAGCAAACGTCATATGTTTCCCATATTGCATTAAAGTCAAAGAATGGAGTTCAAAAGCTAAGTAGCTATAAAAGCGGATGAAGAAATTGCCAGGATGATAGTTTATTGAGGGAATACAACAGTTGTAAACTGGAAGAAGTGTGCAGTTCAATAAAGGAAGACAATTGCAAACTGTATCAAATAGATTGCTGAAACTGAGGGAGAAGGAAACTGATTACAGTCAAAGGGCGCGCGTTTTTGAATTGATTGAAATGATTGGCTGCACGACACATTAAATGCTAGCAGCATGGCGACGTATTACGCGGAGCCACGTCAATGCACCAACACATGTCTCGGACGCCACAACAGAATGGCAACAGGTGCCACGTACGTCAGCGTTCCAGAGAATCGTTGATCAGATAAATTGCTATTCATCTCAGTCGTGGACCTAGTAAATCATAACCCCTCTTTAAACCCTATTGATCGCAATCAATCTCATCATTCACACCCTGCAAATTCTTCTGAATGCAGAAGTGTTCATCATTTGGTGAAGCTCATATTCATCTACATTTTCTTCTCAATCGCAATGGGCAAAAAGAAGAATGCTCAAAAAGTCGTAAGCTCCAGCACTTCCGAAAATCTAGAACTGTATACATTAACAGAAAACACATTACAGGAAAATCTAGCCCAAATCAGCCGAGATGATGTTCTATCCCACAGAGTTCAGAAGAAGTATTTGAGGCCAAGGCAAGTCATCAAAAAAAGATTCTAATTTGGCGAGCCATCAGTTCAATCTTGTTAGATGAAGGAATTGTTCGTGAACTGGTAGATAAATTGAAGAAAGAAAAGTTGTTGTAATTTTTGATGGCATCCCCCAGGAGACTCAAGCCCCATCGGATAGCTGAATTCTACTCGAACGCTATACTCATTAAGAATGATAAATTTTTCAAGACGAGAGTCGAGAAAAGAGACATTGTTGTTAGTTCTGATCTTCTCGCTCAACATCAGCACCTACCCACATCTGATGTCCAGATTGCCAATTATTTGGGAGGAGACAAAACAAAGATGAAGAGGCGCTGGAATGAGTGGAAGAGAGAAGATTACAGAGGAACCTTCAAAGCGGCGACAAAAGTTACTCAATTAAAGCCCTTCTATAAGGTTCTCAGCGAGATATCTCTTCGCATTATATATTGTGGGTCTGGATCATTCTCAGAACCGAGTCACTCGAAGTATGCTCTGATGATGGTTCTAGATGACTGTCTAGGTGGAAATTGGGTTGAATATATCTTCTATCGACTACTGGAGAATGTGAAGAAGAACCACACCATTGAAGAACAAGGGAAATTCTCTTCAAGTGTCGATTTTGGATTGAAGGTTAGCCACCTGATCGAGCGGATACTCGGTCTTCGACAAGAGGGAGAAGACCTTGGGCCCTCAACTTTTATCCCACCAAAAGACCCAGTCTACATCACAATTTCAAGTGAAGGTGGAGACGATGGCGGTAATGATGGTAATAATGGCAATGATGATGATGATGGTATCGGTGATGAAAAAGAAGATGCGAGCTTCAGAACAATGACCGTGGATATCATTACGGAAGCCGAACTTGCTGTCATACCACCAGTTCAAACTTGCGAAGATACACAAAAGACGAAGAGAACTGGCACCTCAAGTCTAGTCAGGAAACCTAAGGAAAAGGGTACTACCTCGTCAAGTTCAAGCAAGAGAAAGACGATTTTAGAACAGACTGTTGACGAGCCTCAGAAGAGAACGAGGAGACACCAACAACAACTAGAGACTATTGTTGAAGGAGAAATGCACCGCCTTGAAAAGGGTAAGCAAACTGTTAGCAAGACAAGGCAAACCAGGAGGACGACAACTCAAAAGAAGCTTAATTTTAATGAATCCCCTGAAGGAGTTAGCCAAACCTCCCAACCGCAAGAGTCGTTTATTAATCCGAATCCAGACATCATGTCTGAGGAAGCGTTTGAGCATGAGCAGCTCAAAGCCCTTAATCTTCAGTCAGCTGAGGAACGACCATATTTTGAGGAGATGCACTGCAGCTCATCCAATTCGGAGAAGACCACATATCGAAGGTCAGTTTCTCATGAAGATGGTCATACAACCTCCGACTCAAGTGACGATGAGGCCTCTACCCATGTCAAGGAGAAAGGAGAGGCACCCCTCTGGGATTTAGGGGGAACTTTGTTTGATAATGATCATGCTGAAGCTATCGTTGAAGACAAAGCAGAGAAGCTTCTGGAAAGCATTCGCAGAAGGCTGGCTGAATACCAAGATGCTCTGAATGAGTTACGTCGTGCACAAATTAGAGTAGCCTTCCAGGCAAAAGAGTATAAGATGTTTATCACTCAACTGAAGGAAGAAGAAGCCCAAGAGCTGGAAAGATTGAGGGAGGAAGTAGAGGAAAGGCAGAGGAAAGAAGAAGAAGAAGCCTTTTCCAGAGCAATTCTACTCTCTGTCATGCTCACAGCTGAAGAATCAGCAGCCGAACAGGCCAATGAATAAGCCAAATCAACCGAGAAGGCCTGATTTGAGGCCGAAGCCACTGAGAAAGCGAGGCTGGAGGCTGAATCAACAGCCGCTGAGAAACCAAGGCAAGAAGCTGAAGTCGCTGAGAAATAGAGGTTAGAGGCAGAAGCTGCAGCCGCCGAGCAGGCAAAACTTAAGGCCGAGGCAGCTGAGAAGGCCAGACAGGAGCCAGAGACCGTTAAAAAGGTGCTGCTGGAAGCTGAAGCACTAGCAAAAGAGCAAGCCCGACTAAAGGTAGAAGAAGCAACAACAGCTGCTGACGCAAAGAGAATGGAAGAAGAGGCAAATGTTGAAAGAGCAAGAACACAAAAGCAGGCAGAAACTGCAATGCTAAGAGCTAAAGAAGAAGCAGCCGCATTTGTTCATCAACAACTGGAGATATCCACTGCTACATCTCAGGGCCAAACAGGCGGAGACTCAAGGGCACTCACAATCACTGAAAGACCTTTGTCTCCAAATCCCATATCAGTAGCAGCTCCTACTCTCACCTTTAGTGCAGTAAATGCTATGCATGAATAACTGAAGCAACATTTCAACCAAAATTTCAGGCATCACTTGTATCAGTTTTTTATTTTGGCAAAAAGGGGGAAGAAAAGAGAGATGAGTTACTGAGGATGCAGTTGGAAGTTTTCAACATGAATAAAGATCAGATGAGGATGCGAGATGAGCGGATCAGATAGGAGTTGGAGTCAACGAAACAGGCCCACAAAATCGACAGAAATATGTTCAAGGAATTGGCCAAGAACTAAGGGATGTCACTTGGTGCCTCGACTTCAACTGCCACTCCTAAGCCAAAAGATGGAGACTCCTCAAATCAAGGCCACTCAAAGGATAAAAAGATCAAGACAAGCCGAAAGAATAATGGTATTCACTTCTTGAACCCTTATTTTGTTTTTGAAACAATTTTTAAACTTTTCCTGTACTTATAATAATCATATATCAATGAAAAGTTGGAAACTGATGGTTTGAAGACAAATACTCATTGTCTCATACCTTGATTGCTCTTTGCTTAGCTGAATTCACATTGTCCAGTGTGATCAACAAATATGCTTTTCGCTCTAAAATGATTGATGATTAATCGAGTAATATCTCTCCAATTCAGGGGGAATATCATTTAGAGTAGGTCGAGCATTGAGGAAGCACAATTCTGAGTAGCTCTAGAAAGTCTTATCTTGTAAACTCAGAGCAACTGCATCCTCATGTCGACTGAGTATGTTTTTCGATTTAGTGGTATGGTTTTGACAACATCAAAAAGGGGGGGAATTGTTCGGTGCTAAATTATAAAGGGGGAAACCTGTTAGGTGTTTAATTGTAAATCCTACCTTTAATTTGATGTTTTGATGTGTCAAAACCGAATACCTAGGCTTAGAGTTATTGCTTCTGTAATCCTTGTATAAGATTATTGAGTTGTAATAGTTCGATAGGAAGCAACCAACCAAAAACCGAGGAATAGTTTTTGAGACTGTCAGAACATAACAAGCAAGGAAACTAAGATGGCAGTTCGAGAGAGCCGCAGGAGAATGCGAGAGCGTAGCAGTGTAACAAGAAAAAACTGGAACTACATTTCGGAACAGTACAGAGCTTACAAGGACTGAAAACTGTGGACTCAGTTTTCACATTCAAAGGTACAAGAAACTGGAGAGAGAGTAGCTCAGTTTCAAAACAAGAAATCACATACGTAAGAGAGCATGTGAAGAATGCAGAGCAGATCAGTCGTAAAAATCCTTGGAATCTCTATGATAAGGAACAACGGTTGAGGTAGTTGCGACTACAGTTTAACGTTGTCGAGCCAGACACGTCAAGTACAAACTATCTCAGAGAAAGGACAGCCGTACGCAGAAAAGGTGGAGGAGTAGGACTGCTTTTCAGAAAATTTATGGCCGCTGATTGAATGACGACTACCTTGTCTCTACCGGCTACTTTTCAAACACGCGTATATAAATAGCAGAAGAAATAGAGAAACAAACATCCAAGCATCAAAATTCTTACTGTTACTCTGCTGAAATTAAAGCTCGAAGCATTCAAAGCTGACATTCTACGACATTAACTCCGTGGTTCATTTATTGAACACGAGGCTTAACTGCTCAAGGAATCTTCGTAGACTCACCGTGTGACCTACCTGGTACACGAGGTTTAAGTTATCTAACTTAATCTTTTACCTTGGTGTTCTTACTTTTCAAGTGTGAACACAACAACCTATTTCCCTGTCAGAGAATAGGTTATTACGGGCGTTTGCCAAACTGTTGTGTTCTGGGAAGAACTAAACCATCCACTAACCGGAGAAGGAGAAGGAAGGTGTGCCCTCAATCCATTTTTGATGACTGCCAGTTCACAGAGAAGACACAGAACCTTCGACGGACTGAAAAAGGAGTGAAGAGCATCTACCTGGGCGAGTGATCCAGTCTGCTGCGAATGGTGGCTTTCGTTATGGTTGGTTATAGATCGTGAGGAGTGTAGTCTTTACTTTCTTAGTGAATTTCTAGATTTATTTCCGAAGAGTGGACATAGGTTTTAAGGATCCGATCCACTATAATATCGTGTGCCTTTTACAGTTTTCATTTACTTTCAGCTTTACTCAGTTTAGAACTGTGTCTTTAAAACCTTCAACACTTCTCTAAAGTGTTGAAGCGTATATCTGAAAACTGATCACTTAAACTGCTCAACTAATACAGTTTTTCATAAATCTAAACGAACTAACCGAGCTCATTTTTGAGAGTGCAACCCCTTGTAATACTTCCGTTGCACGTTAATTGTAACTCTGATCTGGGACCAACACATGCCGTCATCAAAGCTTCTCCCCGATAGCCTTCCTTAAAGCTTGCTTCTGCAAGCATGGTCCTTACTGCCTCTTTGAGTGTTCTGTTCCTTCGCTCGGCAAGACCATTCTATTGAGGAGTCCTTGGAGCTGACTTCTCGTGAGCAATGCTAGCATCCGCATAGAAATCCATTAAAGGACCATTGCAAGACTCAGTCCCGTTGTCTAAATGAATCCTTTTCACAGTGACACCTTTGTTATTCTACACTTGAAGGATGAGTTCTTGTAGCTGGAGCTTCACTTCATCCTTGGTCTTCATCATCCTTACACATGTTTATCTCAAGTAGTCATCTATCACAATGAGAGTGAATCTTTTTTCTCCAACGGTGGGTGGCTTGACCGATCCAAATAGATCTATGTGCAGCATCTCCAAGATCCAATTTGTGCTGGTTGTGTTGGGGCGATTCTTGAATGAAGCTTTGGTTTGCTTCCCTATCTTACACGCCTAACCTAGCTTAGCGTAGACCTTGCACAAGCTTATGTTTAGATAGGTGCCTGATGGATTGGAAATTTAGATGGCTAAGTCTCTTATGCCATAGCCAGTTGACTCCTACTTGGGATGAGCTTGTTGCGACAAGGCACATGTCAGGCAGTCCGCTCTCCCAATCCACAATGTAGAAACTTTCTTTTTTCATTTCTTTGAGCACGTTCTTCTTGGAGTCTTTATCCTTGATTATGCAATCATCTTCGGCAAATGTTACCTCATATCCAGACTGGATAAGCTCACTAATACTCAACAGGTTGTAGTTGAGGTTGGTGACTAAGGATACATTGTTGATGGTGGTCCTATTGTATTCAAAGTATCCTTTGCCTTTTACTCTCCCCTTTGAATTATATACAAAAATAATTGGGAATCCTCTCGCCTTTTATACGTTTGATATGAGTTCTTTTTCTCCGGTCATGTGGACGGAGCACCCACAATCAAAAATCCAAGCTCGCTTTCACTTCTTGAGCTGACTTCGGTGAAAAAAATTTGATCACTAAATTTTTAGCAATAATATAGTCTAGTGGCAAATTAAAATTATCGATCCCACGAAGATTGTAAAAACGAACATCCTATATACTGAAACAATTTTTTTCGGTTTATTGTCCTAGTAAATAAAAATTTGAAGGGGTTTTGAAACTTAAAACTAAATTTTGCAAGAAATTAAATTAAAGCAGAGATTAAAAACCAAGTTTTTCAGACACTAGAGAAAAGATCAGATTCCAGGGCAAGATCATATCAAGGATAGCATGCAAGGAAAATCTATCGATCAATTAAAATATTAATTGAGGTGGAACATCATAAAAGTATTACAAATTCTAGGGTTTGGCAATTCATAAAGTGGATTATCTATTTTCTATATCCTTTCGGCGTATAGAAAAATTAACAACTCCCAAAAACATCAGATTTATTCATATGGACTAAATTCTTCTTTTAAAACATAATTAAAAATCCATATCATCAATTCTTAAATCCATTAATCAATTTTCACTTTTCATTCTCAAATTAATTAATTATGAAAACCTAATCAAATGACTAATTTAATCAGATTGAAAAAGCACAAGAATTGATAAACCAATTAAAGAGATTGTTCGATTTAATAATCCTAGCATGCACCCAAGACAATCACATAAACCCTAGAATCTGAATAAAGGATTACCTACACATATTCATGTTGAACAAAAATATGGAAAGATAAAACCTATAAAAAGTGTTCATAAAATCAAAGTTGAATTGAGTCCAATCTTGAGGAATATTGCTCCCAATCTTCAATCCAAGTCCAAAATAATTCAAGAACAATGAAAACAAAAGCTCAAGGTCTAAGAAGTGGCATGGATGTAGAAAATCGCCAAAACAAGACTATATATACTAAGTATAACTGTCCCAACATGGAAATAACTGAAAATGCAATAAATTTTGCCAGTACAACCCGTGTGTCGTTCGACACACGACTCCAATTTCGAGCCAGTGTGCTCGTCTGTCGATCCTCTCTCTTCGGACTCCTTGTCATCGACAGGATCCCTATTGATCGACAAGGATGTAAAAATCCTAGGAGTGCCTGCATCTCGACACCTTCCTCCTTGGCAGTCATGTCGATCAACACCACGGGTGTCGATCGAAAAAAAAGACACGGCTGAAACAATGCACTCTCTACTTAGTCAATTTTTCACTCCAGAACCTGCATTTTTCACCATGACAAACAACCCAGACATAAAACCAATGCGATGCCGGGAAAATAAAGTAAACACACCATAATATCTTAAAACAACTTAAAATCTATTGATAAGTGAACGAAATAACGCACTTATTAACTCCCCCAAACTTGAACTATTGATCGTCCTCGATCAGGACACCAAAAGAAACGCACAGTCATGCAAACAGAGATGTGCAATGCCTCACAAGATTCATCACAATCTAAGTACACTCTCATCCAAAAGATAATGCAATCAAAATCCAATCCAAATCATCAACAGTTTCGGGAAGAACCTCACAGATAGAAATAATTTTAACAATCACTCATCACTCAAGTGTTTAGGACATGTGTTTCTTTCAATTCAAAGTAATACAGTTTTCTTAACCATAAGTTTGGCAAATTTCTCATCTCTCCACTGCTTAGAAAGTAAAATGACTCAGTGATTTTCACAACTTCCCAACTATCAATCCACACCACATCTATTTATCAACTTCCTCTTTTCTACACTTATACATATTTTTTCAATACATGTTCACCTTTTTAACTGATTTACCAACAATTTCTTTCCCTTTTTTTTTAAACACAAACCAAACCCAACAAATTATTTACCAACAACTTCTCTTTTTTCTTTTTTCAAGTCAAATCAAGTCCATGAGCATTCAAGTTTTCAAATAATCCACACAACTCATAATCAAGCAAACCTTCTCATTTTTTCCAATTCAATCCACAATTGACTCAATAGAACAATACTTATATCAAGAAAAGAATTTTCAGGCTCAAAGTGGCTACAAGTGGTCATGTGTAGGGTTAGTGTTAGGGATAAGGCTAAGAAAAGAGATGCCTAAGATCATTTTCACCAAATTTTACTCCAATACAGTCTCGAGAGAGAAATAAGCCAAATTCTAGAATCCAACTGCAAACTAAATCACACATGAAAGAAAAATTAGGCACAAATCTCACTTGGTTGTTTTGTTCTTTCCTAACTGTATCAAATCCAAACCAGATAAATCAAGCAAAATCAAGAATTAGAGATCAACTCATCATGCGATATTTTCGTATCATCGGCTACTCATCATGCAATCCTAATTGTCTCAATCTCAGTGTAGACCAATCATCAATCAACCAAATTCATAGATAGGGAAGGAATAACACAGAATCTCAAGTTACACTTAACATATTTTGAACCTAAAAACAAATACAACGGAAAGAAAGAAAATACATCGGAAATAACTAAACTAGAACAAATACAACTGAAGGAAAACAGAATACATGGAAATAACTGAAATACATGAAAATGACTACAATACATCAAAATAGAAATAAATAAATAAAGCAAGTAAATGATAAAGGATTCCATTCCCACAAGTCATCATCCCCCCAAACTTATTCAATACGAAGGAGAGAATAAGTTTGAAAGTCAGCTTGTAGGAAGGGAATCTAGACCTCAGTCCTGCTGCGGGCTCTGATCGTGCTCGTGCGGCCTACTCCACCGGCTGTAGCGAAGGGCTGGATCATATGAGAAGAAGAGCTCGTCCATCCGGTGGGTCAGATGCCCCAAGATGGTGGTGTGCGCGGCCTGCTGAGCCTTGATGTCCGCAAGAATAGCATCCTGGACCAACTGATTGTCCTGCATTGCTCAAAGCTCGGTCCAGAAGCTGGCAGTGGTCACGGTCTGATCCTGCATGAAGTGAAGAAACTGCCCACAATCGGGGACAGTACTGGAAGAACTGGCGCTGCCCTAGGAAGTAGAGGCTCCATCCCAGCCCTCCGCGCGAAATGACTGCTCGGTATGATTTGGGGGGCGGTCTAGTCGAGGTTGCTCCTCTCTCTGTCTCTTAGCCCATCGTTGGTCCCACTAATCTGGCCTTGTGCTTAGCTGATGCAGTAATCTGGAGGTAGGTGGGCCTCCTCGGTGACTATCGATCCGGTCTATGTGGGCCTGGGTGTGCATGAACCAGTTGTCACGGAAATCAGCGTCCGTGACTTGAGTGAGCTCAGGGGCCGGCAAAAAGAACCTGTCACCATTGGAAAGGCGCAGGTAATCGTGGCCTCGGTGTCGAACAAGAAATTTGTATTGCTCCAACTGACCGGCAAGCCAAGCCTGATCGCCACCAAGAAGAGTGAAGGCGTGGACCGGGATCTCCAAAAAAGCAGCGATGGGGGTCACGAATGCCCTGCACCAGAAGTCACCAGGAATAGCAAGCAACTGCTACTTCCAATTCTCCATAATGAAGGCGGCGAGTTTAAGATGTATGCCATTAAGCATGGCCCATAAGCAGAAAACCTCATTGTCGCGGGCCTTCCCGCTCTCATTCCTGCCAAAATAGACACCCCAAGACATTTTTGAATATACCTCAGAACGGGGTTGTCTATCACGGAGGCCTTCATGTTGCCCTTGTCGATGTGATTCGGATTGGCTGAGGCAGCTATAGTCAGCCAGAAGCTCTCGCAAAGGTACTCAGCGGGCTCGAAGTAGAGGCCCCCGGGCTGACACCCGAAGATCTCGTCCAACTGCGTGTGGGTAAGTGTGTTTCGTACCTCGCAGAGCTGGAACTGGATACTGTTGGGCTGGACTCGGTGTGGGAGGGTGGGCTCAATGATGTGAAGTGATGCAAAGAACTCTAGGACCAAAGGACGGATGGTGGGCCAGAGCTGCTGAATGAGGTGGGCCAGAACTGCTGAACATCATTACAAAGTTCCAGCTGTAACAAGGTGGGTGTATTCAGATACCGAGTCGGCTTGATGGTAAAGGCCTGCACGTGAGTGAAGCGGCGCTAATAATCGGGCATAGCAAACACCGGAGCCCATCTGGGTAACTCCTCCGGTACTAAAACCTGCTCATCTTCATCGGCCTCGTACTCAGAGTCAACAAACTCATCCCCTTCGGCCTCATCCATCATCTCCTCATTATCCCCCAGAATGTACTCATCATCAGTAGAAGAAGAAGACATCCTCCTAAGGTCTACAAAACCAAGAAAGAACATAATAAGCACCAAGAAATGCGGAACCAACCAACTCCCCCAAACTTTACTAGTTCAAGCTAAACCACAAAATGGCATGCCCATAGAAAAATAACCGCCCAATCATGAAATTCATACCAAAGCTAAGTGCTAAACATCAATCATAAGCCACAAGCACCACAATGTGCACATGGGAAAAGTACAAACCATGCAACAGTAAAGGGGGTGCATATGAATAAAAAAACTCCAAATTCTCCACAATTAAGACATACCCATTCCAAATTGATCACCCAATCATGCAATTAACACCAAAACTAAGTGCAAAACATAAATCAATAAGAAATTTAAACATAATTTGCAATTTGGGAGGGGGGGGGGGTATAATTCGTGCAACAGTAAAGGAGGATCAAATGGAATCCTCAAATCCTCAAAAATCCACAAATATCAACAATTAAGCACCAAGGAACCCATATCAACTCTCCTACAACCTAGAACGGACCAATGTAACCCGATATATGCAACAAATCAAAGCAAAAAGCATAAACACCAAAAGAGTAAAACTAGGGCTCAACAGAATCAAATAAAATGCACAAAACAGGGGAAAATCAGTAAATAAATCGAAAGGAGATAAAGGAAGGATGATTACCTCGTGTGGATTGGATTGGAAGACAAGAATTTTGATCGGGGGAAATGTTTTTTTTTGGGGGGGGGGGGGGGAGGCGTGCGTGTGTGTCGAGAGATAGAGAGAAAAGAATGAGCGAAATAAGCTGTTCAATGTTTTTAAAAATGCAAACTTTGCGTCTGTTTCGATCGACAGTGCGCCTGTCGATTTTTTTAAAAAGAATTAGTGAAAAAAATAAAATAAATACAAAAATAAATTAAACCTTGAACCGGATTGACCTGGCCGGCTCGACCGACACAGGCGTGTCGATCGACAGGCCCGGTGTCGATCGACAGGAACAACAACTCGACACAAAAAATGAAAAGCTGAGGATCGACACAAGGGTGATACTCGTGTCGATCAATATCCCTTGTGTCGATCGACACAAATTTTTTTTTTGTGTAATTCCTGTCGATCGACGTACCGCACATCGATCGAAATAGAGGCTAATTTTTTTAATAAACGAAATTTAGAAGCTGAAAATTTTTCTAAGACATGGAAAAATCCTAAACTACCTAAGACTCGAAAAACTGACTCTAAAACTTAAATAAAGCAATAAAGTGATGGGTTACCTCCGAACAAGTGCTTAATTTAACCTTGTTAGCTCGACGATACCTAAGATCATGGCCGGTCCAGATAATGCACCTCCACAACTCCAATTTGCAGCGGGCTGTAGTAGCGCTTGGCGCGATGTCCATTGACTCTGAATATTGTGCCATCCGGGCCATCTAACTCCATAACTCCATTGCTGGCAATATTGACCACAATATATGGTCCAGTCCACTTGGAGTGCAGCTTTCCTGGCATGAAACAAAGGCGAGAATTGAAAAGCAAAACGAGATCACCTTTGTAGAATTGGCGCGTCTTCAAGCCTTGATCATGGAATCTCTTTGCTCGGAGCTTGTAGATCATGGAATTCTCATAGGCCTCTTCATGGAATTCATCCATCGAATTCAAGTAAGCTGCTCGGCTTTCAGCAGCAGCCTTCCAATTCAGGTTCAACTCCTTCATAGTCCTCCATGCCTTGTGTTCAAGCTCCACAGGATGATGAAAAGACTTACCAAAGACCAACTGGAATGGAGACATACCAATCGGCGTCTTGAAAGCAGTACGGTAAGCCTACAGTGCATCATCGAGTTTGAATGCCCAATCCTTCTTCATCTTGACAGTCTTCTCAAGGATTCCTTTGATCTCCCTATTGGACAACTTAGCGAGGCCATTCCCTTGAGGATGGTATGGAGTAGTAACCCTGTGCTTGACACCATATCGAGCTAGAAGAGCAGTTATAATACGATTGCAAAAATCAGAACCACCATCACTCACCAAGGCTCTCGGAGTGCCATATCGAGTCACCCATACTTCTAAAGGAAGTTCACCACAACTTTGGAATCATTGGTGGTGGTAGGAATGGCTTCCACCCACCTAGAAACATAATCAACTGCAAGAAGAATGTAAGTATAACCTCTAGAAGGTGGGAAGGGTCCCATGAAGTCTATCCCCTATACATCAAATATCTCAACCTCAATCACCAGGGTAGTGGGCATCTCATCCTTCTTCGAAATATTGCCCATCCTTTGACACCTGTCACAGTTAGAAACAAAAGCCTTGCAATCTCCATGGATGGTCGACCAGTAGAATCCACTAGAAAGGACCTTGAGGGCTGTCTTGTTGGTAGCAAAGTGGCCACCGCTGGGAGAAGAATGGCAGGCCTCAATGATCTTGAAGAAATCAGGCTGAGGAACACACCATCGGATAATGGAATCGGCACATCGGTGCTACAGATATGGATCCTCCCAATAGTAGAATCGGACCTCCTTCAGAAATCTCTTCCATTCCTGTGGGGTAGACTCCGGAGGGGGGGCTCCACTCACATAATTATTGGCATAGTCAGCATACCAAGGAGTCTTGTTGCAGTAGTACTCCTTGAGGTCTCTATCTTTGCATGCATAAACCTATTCATCAGGGAAAGACTCTTGGATCCTCATCTTCTAATCATCCCCCTCAACCGGATACTCCAACCTGGAGAGATGGTCGGCAATCACATTCTCACAGCCCATCCTGTCCTTGATCTCCACATTGAACTCCTGAAGTAACAGGATCCATCGGATCAACCTGGGCTTGGCATCCTGCTTAGAAAACAAAAATATGATAGCAACATGGTCAGTATAAACAATAGTTTTCGACCCTATCAAGTAGGGCCAAAATTTGTTAAAAGCATATACAACAGCAAACATCTCCTTCTCCGTGGTGGTGTAATTGTATTGGGCAGGGTTCATGGTCTTACTGGCATAATGAATGACGTGGAAAAGTTTCCCTTTCAGCTGCCTTAGAACTGCTCCAACTGCATAGTCACTAGCATCACACATGAGCACAAAGGGCTCATCCCGATCGGGAGAAGTGAGGACTGGAACAATCACCAATGCCTTCTTCAACTTCTCGAAGGCCTTTAGACAATTTGCATAAAAAAGAGACATCTTTCTCTAGCAGATTACAAAGTGGTCTAGAGAGTTTAGAGAAATCTTGTATGAATCTGCGGTAGAACCCGACATGGCCTAGGAAACTCCAAACTCCCTTCACATTCAGTGGTGGCAGCATCATCTCAATCACCATGATCTTGGCCTTGTCCACCTCCAAACCTTCAGAGGACACCTGGTGTTCTAGTACAATCCCTTCCTTCACCATGAAGTGGCACTTCTCCCAATTCAGGCACAAGTTTGTCTCAGTGCACCTCTCCATCACAGTAGCTAAGTTCTGCTAACAAACATCAAACGAGCTACCAAAGACAGAAAAGTCATCCATAAAAACCTCCACAATATGCTCTATAAAATCATGGAAAATAGACATCATACACCGCTAAAAAGTAGCAGGTGCATTGCACAAACAAAAAGGCATCCTCCGGTAGGCAAAGACTCTATATGGGCAAGTGAAAGCCGTCTTATGCTGATCCTCGGTGGCCACTGCTATTTGATTATAACCAGAATATCCATCAAGAAAATAGTAATAGGGATAACCTGCCAATCTGTCGAGCATCTAATCGATGAAGGGTAGAGGGAAGTGATCTTTGCATGTGGCGGCATTCAGAGCTCGGTAGTCGATGCAAAACTGTCATCCTATGACTAGTCTCTTCGCCACATCTTCGCCATCTTCATTCTTCACAATTTGCATCCCCCTTTTCATGGCCACAACTTGTGTCGGACTCACCCATTGACTGTCGGAGATGGGATAGATCATCCCATTGTCTAGAAGTTTCAGTACTTCCTTCTTCACGACCTCTTGCATTGTAGGGTTGAGTCTTCTTTGAGCTTGTCTCTTCGGCTTAGCCTCCTCTTCCAAATTGATCCTGTGCTGGCATATGGATGGACTGATTCCTTTGATATCTGCTAGTGTCCATCTAATAGCTAACTTGTGGTCCCTCAAAACTCATAGCAACTTCTCCAACTCTGTAGAAGTAAGAAAAGAAAACACAATTACAAGATATATATCGTTAGGACCCAAGAAAGCATATTGTAAATGAGAGGGAAGAGGTTTCAGCTCTAAAAGGTCACAGACTCATTGTCAACTCAAAATGTCAGCTTCCCATCTCGAATATCAATCAAGGCTCCTCTGGTCCTCAGAAATGGTCTCCCCAGAATTAGCGGGATATTGTGATCCTCCTCCATGTCTAAAACAACGAAGCCAACAGGAAGTATAAAATCTTTCACTTTTACAAAGACATCCTCCACAATTCCTCTCGGATATGAGATCAATCTATCAGCCATCTGAAGAGTGATGGTAGTCGGCTTGATATCTCTAATCTCATGTATCTTGCAAAACGACTACAACATCAGATTGATGCTTGCTCCAGAATCGCAAAGCACCTTGCAGAATGTCTCACCACCTATAACACAAGAAATAATGAATGAACCTGGATCTTCTCTTTTCAGAGGTAGCTTCTTCTGAATAATGGAACTGCATTCCTCAAACAGGTTCAACGTCTCGTGCTGCAGCATAGGTCTCTTATGAGAGACCATATCCTTCAGGAATTTGATATACCCCAGTATCTCCTGTAAAGCTTCCACGAGAGGGATATTGATGTGCACCTTCTTCATATTCTCTAGAAACCGTGCATACCTCTCATTCATCGGGGCCTGGCGGTTGTGTCGATCGACGGGGAGGCATGTCGATCGAGTCACCATTATCCATTTCAATTGCTAAGTCTGTGCATCTGTGTTGATCGACAGGGGCCCTGTCGATCGAGACAGAGGCATCAGCCGCGGGCTCCTCCTCCTTTTGGCTCCCTTCTTTGGCCTCAGATTCGGCCCCTTTCTGTTCGGGTCCCTTGTAAGACTTTCCACCCCTCAAGGTGATGGCATTAACCTAATTTCTTTGATTCTTCGGGTTCACCTGAGTGTTGCTCGATAAATTTCCTGTATCCTTTCGGTCTCTTAAAAAATTAAAATCTCCCAAAAACATCAGATTTATTCCTATGGACTAAATTCTTCTTTTAAGACATAATTAAAAATCCATATTATCAATTCTTAAATTCATTAATCAATTTTCACTTTTCAGTCTCAAATTATTTAATTATGAAAACCTAATCAAATGGCCAATTTAATCAAATTGAAAAAGCACAAGAATTGATATACTAATTAAAGAGATTGTTCGATTTAATAATCCTAGCATGCACCCAAGACAATCACATAAACCCTAGAATCTAAATAAAGGATTACCTACACATATTCATGTTGAACAAAAATAAGAAAATATAAAACCTGTAAAAAGTCTTTATAAAATAAAAGTTGAATTCAGTCCAATCTTGAGGAATATTGCTCCCAATCTTCAATCCAAGTCCAAAATAATTCAAGAACATTGAAAACAAAAGCTCTAGGTCTAAAATGTGGCATGAATGTAGAAAATCGCCAAAATAAGACTATATATACTGAGTATAATTGTCCCAACATGGAAATAACAGAAAAAATAATAAATTCTTCCTGAACAACCCGTGTGTCGATCGATAAAGCGTGTGTCGTTCAACACATGACTCCAATTTTGAGCCAGTGTGCTCGTCAGTTGATCCTCTCTCTTCGGACTCCCTGTCGATCGACAGAAATGTAAAAATCCTATGAGTGCCTGCATCTCAACAAATTCCTCCTAGGCAGTCATGTCAATCGACACCACGGGTGTTGATCAAAATACAGTACATGACTGAAACAATGCATTCTCTACTTAGTCGAATTTTCACTCCAAAACTTGCATTTTTCACCATGACAAACAGCCCAAACATAAAACCAATGCGATGCAGGGAAAATAAAGTAAACACACCATAATATCATCAAAACAACCTAAAAATCCATTGATAAGTGAAAGAAATAATGCACTTATCACCCTGTACCTGCAAAACAAAAAGGTTAGATTCTAGGTATCTGAGCTTCTGCGGGTCCTGTTGGGTTAGTCTTATGGATCCATCCTTTTCGAATCCATACTTGCTTTACCTTAAGCTTAGGTGTTGCAGCCTTCTCTGCCTTTCTCTTCCTTCTATATTAATGAATGTTATTTGTATGATATGAGAAGGAATGTTGTGAATGTGTGAAACCTTACGAGAAACTGAGTTTCTCGAAACTAAGTTTTTTGGAACTGACTTGCTAGAAACTGAGTTTCTTGAAACTAAGTTTCTGCTTGGTTCTCATAAACCAAGTCCGGGGTGTGCAGTCTTCCTAGGCCTTGAAATAGACAAATAATTGGGCTAAGACATCGAGTAAGTGTCCCTCTTACTTTGATAAGTCCTTTTCTCACAAGAATTATGAGCAAAGAACCTTAGATTTCTAGAATTTGGAAATGATACTGACTTCTTGCGAAGTTCATTCTTAGCTGTTAGAGTGGGTTTCCTTGCATTGGGAACGGTCTGCTTGACCCACTTCTTAGGCGTAGTAGGCTTCATCTCACGTTTATATGATTTTGAAACCAAATTGTTTTTAAGCTTCGGGTTGAAACTCAGTTTGGAAACTGATTTCTTCCCTTTGCCCTAGCCACTGTGGAGTCCTTGTCAGTACTGGCTACTCATTTGCCTAACAGCTTAACTTCTAAACTAAATTCGTTCTTAAAATGATGATCATTTGGATCTCTAGTTTCAAAAGTTGATGCATGATTGCTCGTACTGTCATCATTAAAACCTAATCCAGATTTGTCTAAGGGATCTCTTTGACTACTCAGGGCCTCAGCAACTTTACTGGAACTTGAGTATAGTTAGCAAATCAACTTCTGATCTTGAGCAATTTGAATTTTCAAAGGCTCGCATTCTTCACAGACATTTTTAAAACTTGTAACAACAATAGAATGCTCATCTTTCAGTTTGGTTAAATCCTCACTAGTTGACCTAGATCTTTCGATCTCCTTGGTCAATTCTAAAACATTAAGTTTCAGTGAGTCATTTTCTCCCACCAAAGAATTTTTTAATTTATAAAATTTTGAAAATTCTTTATTCAAGATTTCAAGAGTAACATCCTCTGAATCCGAGCAATGAGATTCTGAGTCCTCTTCTATGCATGCTACAGGGATTGAAACCGAGTTTAACGTGGTTACCAGATTTTGTTACTCAACTTCATCTTCTTCAGAGTCAGATGCCTCGTCTTCTCCAAGCTTTGCCATCAACACAAGAATGCATCTTGTACGGACTCATCATCTGAAGTGTAGTATCCATCATCATTATCTGAGATGTCTGGCACCTCTGTTCTGGATAGCATGGCCATTTCCACTGCTCTTGAAGATTTCTTCAAAAAAATTCCTTTGAGAAACTCTCTCTCCTCTTTTGAGACCATCGTGCACTCATACATAAAATGATAAAGAGAGTTTCATTCGAAGCGAACTCTTTATCTTGGCTTTAGCTTTCTCCAGAAGCTTAATCAGCTTCTTCATTTGTTTTTTAAGCTCGACCACAGAGCTCTCTTCCTCCTTCTTTTGGTAGGAAGGTGTTGGTGCTAACTTTCATGCAGATGTCTGACCGGTTGACCTGTCAGCTTGGTAAGGCTTTTGTGGCCTTCTCTTAAAGTCTCTTTTCACGAAGAAGATAGCAACTTCTTTGGATTGCATGCTGATATTCCGCATGGCTACATTTCTATTTGCCATCTGGATATCCCATTCGTGGGCTTGAAGTTGGGGAAACACATCATTCGTGGACATCTTGGATAGATCCTTCTCTTTCTAGCTTGTGGTTTTTACAAACCAATATTCCTTGGGCATTTTGGAGAGGATCTTGGCATTTAGATCTGCAACAGAATACTCTCTCCCCAAGTTTTTAAGCTCACATACAATTGAATTAAATTGTGCTTCCATAGATTTAATGTTTTCACTGGGAAGCATTTGAAATGATTCATACTTATCTACACAATTATGAAGCTAGTTTCGCTCCATTTGATCAGTCTCCTGGCAGAGTGTGCCAAGGAAGTCCCAAACTTGCTTGGCCGTGTCATGCTCTAGTGCTTCAACAACCAGAGCCTCTAGTAGGGATTGAAGGATCATTTCCAGTGCTACAACATCCAGATGTGCGCGAGCCTTATCTTCAGCGGTCCACTTAGCATAGGGCCTCTTGATTATTTCTAGTCCATCGCCTCATCCAAGCTGAGTGTTGACCTTAGTAATCTTGATGGGTCCATTAGCAATTACATCCGCCATTTTTGGAGTATACTTGGGAAGCTTTGTAATGTGAGCCATCTTTGTTATACCCTGAGCTTAAAAACAAGAAGCAAACGAGCGCAAGGAAAGAGATCTGGTCATAAGCAACTCACCACATTCTTGGTCTATAAGAACCTTGGCGCGTGATACCATTTGTTGGTCCTAAAATCAGAGTGATGCATATTGCAACAGAAGTAAGTATGATATGCACTTGTTCTCCAAAACTGACTGAAACTCAGGTTTGGGTTTATCAAAGTAAGTTAAGCTCCAAAACTGATTAAGTAAGTTTTAGAGTTATACACATCTATACCTAGCCAAGTATTGCAGGTTTTCAAGTAAGTATGGTTGAAACTAAGTATGATGAATCTTAAATGAAAGTAAATAAATGACTCAAGATATTATAGTGGTTCAGACTTAATATCCTACTTCCACTTTTCCGAACATGATCGAGAAATCCACTAAGTATCAAATTACAAGCCTTCTTGCAATCTATGGACAGCTCGTTGGAACTCCGTCCTTCGGTCTGCTATCGTCATTCATCTGGAAACTCCTTGCAAGCTGACTCAGTCTTCAGGTCGAAGTGAGGACGCACCCCGCAACCTTCTTCCTGATGATTGGATGTTTGAATGTTCTTCCCATAACTCAGCTTCGTTGGCAGATGTTGATCGATGCAAAATTTGCATACAAATTATAATAAAGGGCAAATAAATTTATAATAGCCCGAAGGTTGTCAAACCCACAGGGATAGTGCAATGAAAGTAATTCATGTACTGAGTGTAGTTTTTCAATCCTTTGTTTGGGCAATCCAAATTTGAGTGTTTTGAGTTTTATGAAAATGCTTTTGAAAGAAATTCCAATATGAGAAAGCACAGATTCCAGGGAAATCTACCAAACTGATCAACATGCATGAAACAAATAATCCAAACCCATAAAAGATATTTTGGTGGAAAATTTGGTAAACTGGAATTAATTCCTTGGTCGGGTTATTAAAACCTAGATTATTAACTAGTGATTATCTCCTCTCGGTAAAAAAAACACAAGTGAATGAATCTCAATAAAAATAATATTAATCCTACAATTGAATTCTTCTTTGTCGGACAGAAAATCAAATGTATTAAACTCTTTCTTCCTATCACTAATTATCACCTCTCGGTCCATCAATTAATAACTAAAACCTATTCCAATTTTTATCTCTCGATCCTTTAATTGAAAATAAATTTAAAATAAAACTTCAGAGTTTAAACCAATTTAAGGTTTGAAGAATATGAATCAAAACATTTATCATAGATGGAGAAACCCTAGAATCTGTAAAGGTTTTGTTTAGCCTGGCATATTAAAAACAAACATTGAAACAAAATTTAAAGATTGTATTGAAATAAAGGACATAAAAATAAAGATTTGTTCCAGCAAGAAAAAAACCTAAAGATTAAAGACTAAATATAAAAATTAAAACTAAAACTGGAATTCTAAAACTGGGAACTAAGACTGGAACCCACAATAATGAGCTAAACAAGAGTTTATATAGAGCCAGGGATTAGCTGTTGAATCGCAGGAATTGGTGGAAATCTGTATTTTCTTAAAAAATCTCACCAATAACTCAACTTTGTATTTTCCACTTCATCCTCGCCAACACGTGCGAAAAACAATGTTGCCTTCTGGATAATGCGCGTCGACCGACATGGATGTTGCATTGGTCAACGTGCATTCTTTTACCGATCCCCCCTTTTAGCTCAAAATCTCTAGAGTTGATCTACTTGTGTCGACCGACACAAGGCTGTGTCAGTTGACACAGCCTCCTTTCAGGCATGTCGATCGATTTCTCACTACGTCGGTCGATACAGACACTCATGTGACGAATTTCTTCATCTTTTTCTCAATTCCACATTTGTTTTATGATTTTTCCTACAAAACTTTGCACAACAAGCATAATACCCTTCAAAACATACTCATGCTAAATTTATTCAAGAAAACAAACAAAAATGCATAAAAGAAATAAAAAATTAATGATGTAAGTGAGTAGAAATATGAGCTTATCAATCCCCTAAACTTAAACACTTGATTGTCCTCAATTAATAAAAATAATAAACCAAAAGCTCAAGTAACTGAGAAGTGCAATGCCTCACAAGATCCAACACATTAAAAACAAAAAATCCACATCACACCAACACTTAGAAAGAATTGGACAATTTGTAAACTGCGGAAGACTTACAAGGAGAAGTGTATCGCTCATTTACTCAAGTGTTTAGGATTTCTTATGAAATCACACAGAAAAGTCATGCAAGTAAAGCTCTACCATAGGCTTGCAAATATTCTCATTCCTCCACTACAAAAATGTGCACACAAGTAATGTAAGGCTTTTGTGAGGGGTAGGAAAATTTAGCCAAAAGACTTGATCACTGAAAAATTCGAAGATTAATTGCAAATATAGTAGCAAATAAATTTATAAGATACCCAAAGGTAGTCGTGATGGATTTATATATTGAAAGCATTATGATTGGTATATTATGTACATGGTCGATTGGTTAATATACTGGGAATCATAAATATTGTATGTTTATCTCATGTCTGAATGAAAAAACATGTGTCGCAAATGCTATTATCCTCTTATCTCGTCGATAGGGAGATCATAAGGTGTGTAGTAGATCACGGAAGATCGTATGGATCGTTTGACCTAGCGAGATATAAATAATTATCACAGCTGAGACAGTTCCAGGATAAACTGTCGGTGTAGGCTGCAGCATACGCAGCAATAAACATCTTATCTTGGATGGCTTGGTATGCTGGTGTGGGGCAGACATTGATAAGGACCAAAGTTGAGATCGATTCTTTTATCTGACATTAAAAGAATCTAGATCTCTATGGCTTGATGAGATCCTAAGACTAAATGAAGGTACAGAAGTATACACAGATTGTGTATCACTTTGAGATGCAGCGAAAGTCTCTAGTTGAGCTTGTATATTTGTATCTTGGGTGATAGCAGTTTGTGTATGACTGTTTGGTTTATGTTGAAAAGGTTCGTTATGCTAAAGTCCTGCAGGCTGATTAAGTTCAAGCATAAGTGAAAAGGTTTGAGAGGATTGACTTAGGAATATAAAATGTTAATTAATTAAATGGCTTGTCAAAGCTTAAATTAATTAACGAATGTCTGTAACCTTAAATGTGGGGATATACCGAGCCCATGCAACCCGTACCTCAAAACGTGGTAGCAAATAGGTAGGACAATATTGATTCTCTGGTGGAATGAATCAATATTAATTAATTAATTAATTAAATTCTGGGTTGAATATGGAAATTAATTAATTGATAGGCGTTATTTGCTATTTGCATTCTGGTCCCTGGTCTGGCCCATGAAAACTTAATCCTAATAGAAGTCCAGAATTTCCTATAAATAGGCCTCAGGTTTTCAGATCACACACACCACAAGATCATATGTTGCAACATAGCAAGCCAGTATTTTTGGAGCTGTGGTGATCGACTAGATCTGAGAAACGAGGAGGAAATTCTACTTCTCAACCGGGCAAGAAATCCAAAGAGAATCTTCACCAGATATTCGGATTAGAGTTGGGATACAGATCAGAAGATCAGATCAGGAGGATCGTGTTCTTTCTTCTCTCCCTCTTAGTTTTAAAAAATTATTATTAATTTTCAAAGACTTAATTCCTTGATCTGTTAGGAATAAATATTGGTGCGCGGGAAAAAGGATGAAGGATCAAATCTCTGCGCACTCGTTCTTCAGGTTTCTACAATCCAGGTATTCCGCAAAAACCCCTTTATGCATAATCAATAGGAGCATGCTTGGATTAATCATAGGCATAGCAATTTGTTTTTGATATTCAAGTTAACGAAATCGGCTAACATATTAAGTGATTCGGTTCACAAATCCCTTTAATTGGTATCAGAGCCAGGTTGATTAATTGGCTCTATCGGGAAAAATAATTTGTCTATGATTTGCATGATAATTATTTTTGAATGAATGCATGAATGGTTTTTGGATTGTATGATTGTGTTTTTGGTCCTCGTGGTTCTCGGGTTAATCCACCCCTTTATAAGGATTCGTTCACCCACGAGATAAATCAGTGGTTAGATTTAAATTCCGAATTGTATTAGGATGTTATTTCCCCGTAATTTTCAATTTTAAATTAAATCTATAAAACGAAAAATGAAGAACGCGAAGAACAAAGGAAGAACACGAAGAATGATCACACGAAGTAGCGCGACGGCGTCGGCATAGGGCTGTGAATGGTAGTCATGCAGGCCACGAGGATGACGGCGACACGGCGCAGCAGCCGGCGAAGGGCAGGGCGGCCACGTGCGGCGGCGCACAGTGGCGGAACCCTAGGGTTCGTCGCGTGCTATCGTGCGTGCAGGGGAGGTTGAGGGCATCTGTGGCTGGTGACGACAGTAAGGCGCGTGAGGGCGCACGCGCACGGTGGAGCCCTAGGCTCCGTGCACATGCGGCACCTGCACGAACCTACGCACGTTCGCGGTGGCTCTCCTTCCCTCTGTCGGTCGACGATGTTTGTGCAACGGCTCGGGGTAGGGAAGGCAATGGCTGGGGGCTGCCGGTAGCGGGGCTTGGCGCAGGCGGCGGCGCTGCAAACCCTAGGGTTTGTGCATTGTGCGCGTGGGCTTTGGACCGTGTCCCTTACGCATTTTTCTGGTGAGTTGCAGGTGTCTAACGGCGAGAGAAGAGGTGGTCGGCGTTGAGGCGATGATGGCGCGGGCCGGGGTGGCGGCGGGTAGCCAGCGACAGTTGTTCGTCGGTGGTGGCCCGTCGGGCCAAGTTCTCACGGGCTATCGTGCTTGCAATGTGAGCAAGAGCCTGCGATTCGATTAACTGGCCCAGTTATCCAATTTTCTGATGGATCTAATCTAGGAGGCCCAGATTTTAGAAAATAAAGTTAGATCACAGTCCAAGTAGTGGGAGCCCAATGGAAGATCTGTAAAATTATTCCAAATTGTAATAGATCGAATTATTTCATAATTTCATATCGTGAGGCCACAAGGACATTTTTTATTTGCTTTATTATTTGTCTTCGCATGATATATGTGTTTACATTAATTGTGCAACATATAAGCATGTTGTAGATAATAGGAGCACGTTTAAATGCTTTTATTTACAGCTTGAAAGCATGCTACGTGATTTATTTTATGTAATTAATTATAACTATAAATTTGGGGTTCATGCTTTGCATGATAGAATTTTAGCAATGTTATAATTATGGCTGCATAAAATAATCTGTGCAATTGAACCTTATGAATTTAAAATTACTAAGCTTATTATTTAATAAGACCTCCACAAAACGATCCTTAATTGGAAGTGGGTAATTTATTAGGTAAACGTCTACATGTGTAGCTTACTTAATTTATTATTCATATGTTCTAATAGATAGGATTTCTTAGAACAAACATTAAGTTCATGTGAGAAGTGGGAGCTCATACGTAAACGTCGACATGTGTAGCTTGCGTGTGGAGTTTTCACAATTTGTCTAGGGATTGAATTAAATTAGACAACCTTATTATAAGTGATCAGCTTTATAAATAGATCATTATATGGGAGGGTTGGCTTTGGTGGTAAGCTAGCTTAGATATTGTCCAGAGTATAACTCATTTGTGATGTCCATGCTCAGTAAGATAATATGGTCTTAAGTTAGTCTCCAATTATTAATTTCATTTATCTAAAGAACCCTGGCATGGATTGGAATTAAAGGACTAGAATTGAAAGATGCAGTCTGGTTAAGTGTTTTGTTGTAAACGTCCACATGTGTGGCTTGGAGGAAACATTAATATTGTTTTATCAAAAGGTTTCAATATTTAATTGTTTCAATTGTTTGCGACTATGTTTTAATTTCTGCTTTAATTTATTGTTTTCAGACATGTCTACTGCTCATATTGTTAACCTCTTAACATCGAACCTTTTAACTGGTCTGAATTTTCCTGAATGGAAGTTTTGCTTCATGGAAATACTCTGTACTGCAAAACATGCCTATGTACTTTACATGGACCCATTGTCTCCTCAGTATTGGAAATGTTCTGGTTATGAGCGAGAGTTCTAGGACAGATGGAATGCTTCTGATGATTTTGCCTACTTTTTCATCATGAACAATCTGTCTAGAGAATTAAGGCTCAAGTACAAGAAATACTGAACTGGTGTTGAGATATGGAGGGACCTTGTGAAAGCATATGGGAAGGTGAGACGAACTGTCAGTTGTAATCTTGTTGAGGACCTGGTCTGCAAGAAAATGACTGAAGGGAGTTCGTTGGTTCTGCACTTCATCAGTATGATGAGAATCATGAGAAAGTACAGAAAGAGAGGTGGACGAATTAATAAGCGGGCAGAAATAAACATTGTCCTGCACTCTGGATCTGATTCTTATGATGATTTCAACAAGTCTCTTGGTGCTAGGCATGAGTTTCCTCTTCATGAGTTACTCAGGGCCCTACTGCAAGAGGAATCTAACATGATGGCATTTGAATTTGGTCCAACTTTGTCAGCTCTTGACAAGGCAGTTGCTGAAGCAAAAGAAATGCTTAAAAGGTTAGATGAAGTATATGATGCAAAAGTTATCACCAGACCATGCAAACGCAAGCGAAGTGAAGTAGATTGTCTAGTTCCTAGCATGGGTAGACAAGGTACGTCATGTGCATTTATAACGGAAACATGTTTAGCATCAATTTAATCCTATTCTTGGGTAGTGGATACTGGAGCTACTGATCATGTTTGTTGTACTTTGCAGGGGTTTAGGCAGCTGATGCACGACGAGATTAGCATCTCAATGGGCAGCGGAGAGCGAGTCTCAACAGTAGCCATTGGAGATTTTACTTTATGCTTTGAAAACAATGTTTTGATTTTCAGAGATGTTTTATATGTGCCAGTTTTTCGGCGGAACTTGATTTCAGTTTCCAAGTTATTTAATGATGGATTTTCAATTATTTTTGATAGTGGAGTTTCTATCATTGGGAATAACGGTGTTATCTGTCATGACAAACTGATTGACTCTCTCTATATCATTGATTGTACGCATAAATCTTCTGTGAATGTTGCAAACTCATCCAATAATAATAATCATTTAAAGAGAACATTTTCTTCCGATGAGGATCAAATATATCTCTGGCATTTGAGACTAGGTCACATCAATCTAAAGAGGATTAAGATTAAAAGATTAGCATGCGATGGGCTCTTGGAATCTTTTCAAGTGGTACTGCATCAAGTCTGTGAATCCTGTATAGAGTGAAAGATGATGACCAGGCCTTTTAAGGCAAGTTAGTCTCGAGCAGAGGATGTGTTGGAATTGATCCACTCTGACTTATGTGGACCGATGTACACGCAACCTCATGGAGGTTATGAGTACTTCGTCACATTTATTGACGATTACTCAAGATTTTGATATGTCTATTTGCTTCGCGACAAGTCTGAATGCTTTGAGAAATTCAAAGAGTTTCGGACTGAGGTAGAAAAGAAGCTAGGCAAGACTATCAAGACACTATGATCGAATCGTGGTGGAGAATACCTCAGTAACGAGTTCTTGCAGTACCTGTTAGATAACGGGATTACATCCCAGTGGACTGCACCAAGTACCCCTCAACCAAATGGTGTAGCGGATAGAAGAAATGGGACTCTTTTGGAAATGGTCAGGTCAATGATAAGTTATGCAAGCTTGCCAATTTCATTTTGGGGATATGCTTTGGAGACAGCGACTTATTTGCTTAACCTGGTACCTTCTAAATTAGTTCCTTAAACGCCTCTGGAACTCAAGTATAGGCGAAAGACAAGTTTTACTAGAATGAGGGTTTGGGGTTGTCCAGCATATGTGCTGACAAAGGAACCTGATAAGTTAGAAAGTAGGTGTAAGCTGATGCTGTTTGTAGGATATCCCAGGCAAATGAAAGGAGGTTAATTTTATTGTCCTGAGAATCAGAAAGTGGTTGTCAATTCCAACGCAAGATTCTTGGCGGACGAATATGTAAGAAACCACAAATCCAATAGTGAAATTATCCTCCACGATCTTGGGGATAGAGAAGCGATTCCATCTGGAAATCCCAGTGTAGTGGTAAATCCACCTATAATAGGTGAGGGAATACCAATATTGCTATCAATGCAAAGAATGAGACCAACGACTATTGTGCCAACTACTGACACAACTTATATGCCTCGTCGCAGTGGGAGGGTTGTCCACCAACCAGAAATGTATATGTTCGTGGGAGAGTCTTCTAACTTGATCCCGAAAAGCGGACTAGATGATACCGATCCTTGGACATACGATGAGGTAGTATCCGATAAAGATGCAGACAAATGGTCGATCACCATGGATTCGGAAGTAGAATCCATTACGGCTATGGATATATACTAGAAAACTGATTTTCCAAATGGCTATCGAGCCATAGGGTGCAAATGGGTATACAAAAGAAAGAAAGGAGCGAATGGTGAAATTACAGCTTTCAAAGCAAGACTGGTGGTGAAGGGTTTTAGCCAAAAAGAAGGTGTAGACTATGACGAGACCTTCACCGGTAGCCATGCTTAAGACCATTCAAATACTCCTAGCCATTACTGCACATATGGACCTAGAAATCTGGCAGATGGATGTCAAAACCGCGTTTCTAAATGGGTACCTTGAAGAAGGTTGGGACATCTATATGTAACAGCTAGAATGTTATGTGCAGAAGGGCGAAGAACATTTGGTCTGGAAGCTCAAGAAGTCACTGTATGGACTTAACCAAGCTTCACGGTCATGTAATCTACATTTTGATGAAGTGATTAAATTATATGGATTTTCACAATGTTCAAACGAGAGTTGCGTGTACCGTCTATGTGTCAGCGGAAGCGTGGTGTTCCTCGCACTTTATGTAGATGATATTCTCCTAATTGCCGATAATGTGGAAGTATAGTCGGGCATAAAGGGGTGGTTATCCGAACAGTTTCATATAAAGGACCTTGGGGATGCCGGATACATCATCGGGGTAAAAGTATTGCGGGAGCGCAAGAAAAGGATGTTGGCCTTGTCTCAAGCGTCATATGTGGATACTGTGATTGCCTGTTTCAGCATGCAAACTGCCAAGAAAGGTTTGTTACCCTTCAGACTTGGCGTATGTCTTTCCAAGGATCAGTATCCGGTGACACAAAAGGAGAAAGATGAGATGAGCAACGTGCCGTATGCATCGGCCGTAGGGAGTCTCATGTATGCAATGCTATGTACGAGGCCAGATATCTGCTTTGTTCTAGGCATTGTAGCAAGATATCAGTCTAACCCATGACAGCCAAATTAGACGGCGGTAAAGCACATACTCAAATACTTGAAAAGGACTAGAGACTATTATCTTGTCTATCAGTGTGAGGAGTTGTGCACTGTGGGTTATACAGATTTGGATTTCCAAGCAAACCGAGACGAAAGGAAGTCCACCTCTGGCCATGTGTTTACATTGGGAGGTGGGGCCATATCATGGAGGAGTGCAAAGCAGAAGTGCATTGCTGACTCCACCATAGAAGCAAAATATGTGGCAGCTTCTGAAGCTTCGAAAGAAGTAGTATGGTTTCAAAAATTCCTTCTGGAGTTGGACGTGATTCCTAAGTTGCCCAAGACTAACACCGTATATTGTGATAATTTGGGAGCTGTGGCTAACTAAAAGGAACCACGAACTCACAGAGCAACAAAATGCATTGAGAGGAAGTACTATATTATACGAGAAATCGTAGCAAGGGGTGATGCTCTGGTATAGAAGATTGATACAAAAGATAATCTAGCAGATCCATTCACAAAAGCTCTACCTCAGAAGGTCTACAAGATGCATGTACGTGACCTTATGCTGAGAGCAAAGCCAGCCACGTAGAATGATTGATGTAATAGCTAGATAAGATTATACACGTTATACTCTGGAAAGCACTTGTATAATGCTTTGAGTATAAGTGGGAGATTGATGGATTTATATACTGAAAGCATTATGATTGGTATATTATGTACAAGGTCGATTGGTTAATATACTGGGAATCATAAATGTTGTATGTTCATCTCCTGTATAAATGAACAAACATGGGTTGCAAAAGCTATTATCCTCTTATCTCGTCGATAGAGAGATCATACGGTGTGTAGTAGATCATGGAAGATCGTATGGATCGTTTGATCTAGCGAGATATAAATGATTATCATAGCTGAGATAGTTCCAGGATAAACTTCCGGTGTAGGCTGCAACATACGCAGTAATAAGCATCTTATCGTGGATTGCTTGGTATGCTGGTGTGGGGCACATATTGATAAAGAACCTAAGTCGAGATTGATTCTTTCATATGTCATTAAAAGAGTCTAGATCTCTCTGGCTTGATGAGATCCTATGCCTAAATGAAGGTACAGAAGTATACGCAGATTGTGTATCACTTTGAGTTGCACTGAAAGGCTCTAGTTGAGCTTGCATATCTGTATCTTGGGTGATAGCAGTTTGTGTATGACTGTCTGGTACTAGAAGTAGGTAAACACATCCAGTATAGGATGGTGACATTACCTAAGCAGCTCAAAAGGTTCGTTATGCTAAAGTCCTGCAGGCTGATTAAGTTCAAGCATAAGTGAAAAGGTTTGAGTGGATTGACTCAGTAATATAAGATGTTAATTAATTAAATGGATTGTCAGAGCTTAAATTAATTAACGAATGTCTGTAACCTTAAATGTGGGGATATACCGAGCCCATGTAACCGGTACCTCAAAATATGGTAGTAAATAGGTAGGACAGTATTGATTCTCTGGTGGAATGTCAATATTAATTAATTAATTATATTCTGTGTTGAATATGAGAATCAATTAATTGATAGACCTTATTTGCTATTTTCATTCTGGTCCCTGGTCTGGCCCACGAAAACTCAGGCCCATTAGAAGTTTAGAATTTCCTATAAATAAGCCTCAGGTTCTCATATCACACACACCACGAGATCATATGTTTCAACAAAGCTAACCAGTATTTTTGGAACTGTGGTGATCGACTAGATCTGAGAAACGAGGAGGAAATTCTGCTTCTCAATGGGGCAAGGAATCCGAAGGGAATCTTCACCAGATATTTGAATTAGAGTTGGGATACAGATCAGAAGATCAGATCAGGAGAATCATGTTCTTTCTTCTTTCCCTCTTTGTTTTCAAAAATTATTATTAATTATCAAAGATTTAATTCCTTGATCTGTTAGGAATAAATCTTGGTGCGCGGGAAAAAAGATCGAGGATCAAATCTCTGCGCACTCGTTCTTCAGGTTTCTACAATCCAGGTATTCCGCAAAAACCCCTTTATGCATAATCAATAGGAGCATGCTAACATTAATCATAGGATAGCAATTTATTTTTTATATTCCAGTAAACGAACTCGGCTAACGGATTAAGTGATTCAATTCATAAATCCCTTCAAGTCGAACCCAGAGGAATTGTGTATGCAAACTATCTCATATACTAACCACAATTTTAAAATTTATTGTTTGAGTAGACAGAAATTTTGGGTTTTGGTTTTGAAATTTAAGATGACAAGACATAAATGAAAGGGTTTTGAAAAGCAATATTAAAGAACACAGATCCTAGGGTTGATAATAAATCAGAATACATGCTAAATCAATCAACTCTACAATGGTGGGAAATCAAATAAGGTTTTAAAATTCATTGGTTGGGTAATTTTAACTTAGGTTACTATTATATGATTATTTATGCTCGGTTGCCAAAAATATGATTTAATAATAAAAATCATGATTTTTCCATTTACATTATCTACGTCGACCGAGATAGCGCCCGCGTCGGTCAATGCAAATTCGTCCAAGTCGAGCTCCCAACGTCATCGCCACATCATCTCGACAGCTCCACGTCGGTCGACGCAAGACTTGCTTTGGTCGACGTGGAGTCTTCAATCCTTCATCTCGACTTTCTTAGCATTGACCGACACACTATTCATGTCGGTCAAAACTTAACACGTCCACTTTGACTTTTTCATCTTTTAATCCTCGTTTTAGCCTAATGTCCTACAAAATATCACCATGACAAGCGTAATACCTCTTGATGACGAGTAAAGCATAAAATAAATTAATAAGCTCAATAAAACTATCTAAAATACTAGAAAATAATAATGATAAGTGAGTCAAATTACGATCTATCAAACCCCCAAACTTGAATGTTTGATTGTCCTCAATCAATAGGCAAGAAAGAAGTAAAAAGGTCATGTAGCTAAAGTGCAATGCCTCACAAGATTCATCACAATCAAGAATAAAAAATTCACTACACACAAGCAACTTGAAAGAGATAGACAATCCATCAATTGTGGAAGAACTCACGGGAAGTGTATAGCTCAACTCTCAAGTGTTTAAGGTTTAGATGAAAGCATTCAACACATGTATGAAAAACTTTCTACCATAGGCTTGCAAATTTTCTACTATCTCCACTACTAGAATGTAATGCCCAAATTTCGTAATAATTAAAAGAGCGCTATTAAAATATAAATGTACTAATTTTCCTTTCCTTTTAAATTGAGAAATATTAGTATAAATTCATGTATGCTCATTTAAAATAAATAGTAAATAAAGAAGCTTTCAAAATACAAATTTATGAAAATTTTGGCATGTTGTATTTACAATTTCAAATAAATCCCTGATATAAAATTAAAAATTATTTTCTATACTTTCAGAATTTTTTAAAAAAAATGCGGAAGCTAAAAGACAATTTAAAGATTCAAATAATCAAAGCTCAAGAACATTTATAAATATAGGAGCACAAATTATTACAACCTTGCATAATGACTATATATGTAGAACCAAAACAAGCCATTTTCATGCTACCATATAATAAGCATAACCACTATGCTTAAATTAGAAAGTTATATATAAATATATATATCATTAGGGTATACTTTGTGACTATATAGGGCATTTAAAAGGATTACCAAAATAGTGTCTTAGTTCACATATCAAAAGCATGATGCTTTAAAATCTAAGCTTACATTAAGTTGCCATTAAATATATCAGAGTGATAAGTTTTCAAAAGTCTTAACATAAAATTTGGAGATCATAGTGGCCATCCCGCTTGCTCCACCTCATGACTCCTTAACATGAAGAAATAATAGGGTGTGAGCATGGAAAATACTCAGTGGGGAAATACACAGTAAGCAACAATAATCAATTGTGTAATGGATCATACATAATGAATTATGTTAAATTCCTTAACTATAAGTTACATCTGTAGTTCGGTAACTAAAAGTTACCTCTAAAGGAGACTAGTCTCGGTCACTAATGGACCAAACCCCTTGCGGGCCCACCCCTTGTGGGCGTCTATGGTGATCACTTATGGATCATGAACCCTTTCGGGCCATTGGCATTCACATGCAAGACACACGACACAACAATGAATATAATCATGTAACCACTACACTTACAAATATAGTAAAACCCCACATGATGGAAGATCACAATAAACCTTTAAACTCGTTGTTGTCCGCCTCAGAGCTCTCGTTGCGCCGATCATAGCACTTAGAAATATTTTATTTAGTCTTTTAAATATTTCTATATTATTTTTGAACTTATTCATGTAGTGACCCGGTGCCGGAGCAAGGAGTGATCGCCGGTGTAGAGAAGCACGAACAATGAGTGATTCCCGTAAGACATCCATAAGTTGAGCGAAGGGTGACATGAATGAACCAGGCCCACATCGGAATGAGAGGGATTCTGAGGCTATATAGGAATGAGACTGTATAGCTGAGGAGAGCTTAAAGGATTTGATAGGTGCTACACATACCAACATGGTGCATCATCTTTTCCGACACCCATTCTATGAAAATTCTAATGTTAAGCGTGCTTGACCTGGGGTAGAACTAAGATGGGTGACCCCCTGTGAAGTTTCTCAGGGTGCGTGTAAGTGAGGACAAAGCATGCTGGGAAGGACTTGTGTTGGTTTGTGGGGTCAACCGTCAATCTGGAAGCCAGTCTAGGCCATAGGCGGGTAACATGGCCGACCTCGGGTGAGCTCGTTTGGGCCCTGGGGCTGGGGCGTTACAGATGGTATCATAGTCGAACCTCTCCAAGTGCGGTGTGGTTTGGGGATGAACCAAGCAAAAGCTGGTGGGCATGTAGTGACCCGGTGCTGGAGCAAGGAGTGATCGCTGGTGTAGAGAAGCACGGACAATGAGCAACTCCCGTAAGACTTCCATTAGTTGAGCAGAGGGTGAAATGAATGAACCGGGTCCACACCGGAATGAGAGGGATTATGAGGCTATACAGGAATGGGACTGTATAGCTGAGGAGAGCTTAAAGGATTTGATAGGTTCTACTCATACAAACATGGTGCATCATCTTTTCCGACACCCATTCTAGGAAAACTCAATGCTAACTGTGTTTGACCTAGGGTAGAACTAAGATGGGTGACCCCCTAAGAAGTTTCTCAGGGTGCGTGTGAGTGAGGACAAAACACGCTAGGAAGAACTTGTGTTGGTTTGTGGAGTCAGCCGTCAGTCTGGAAGCCGGTCTAGGCCATTGGTAAGTAACATAGCCGACCTCGGGTGATCTCGTTCGGGCCCTGGGGCCAGGGTGTTACATAGAATGTGCACACAAGTATAGGATAAAAAAGGACCTTCATTTGGTTGTAATGTAGCCTTTTTGTGACAGGGTAGGGAAATATGGTCAAATGAATAAAAATTCATCAAACTGGCCAACACGAATAAATTAAGACCAGTCTCTAACATCATTCACCTCATCTCCTTAAATATATCAATACTCATCATCATTTTCAATTTTTTCCTATATCTTTTGAATCTCTTATACCCTTTCAATAGTTTGAACACGCACATATTTTTTTCAGAGCGTTTATGAGAATTCTAATTTCTTTTGAGCTATTTTAGCACCCAACTTTGCATCAACCACTAATTTGATATATCTTATCTCCAATTCACATCAATCTACCCTATATAAATCATAACTCAAGACACGAGCAAAACCAACACATTCTTAAGCTCATAGACAAGGAAAATATTGTAAAAGCTCAACGTGGTTAAATAGGGAAAATTTAATTGTGA
This sequence comes from Plectranthus barbatus, assembly GCA_026898455.1. Taxonomy (NCBI): domain Eukaryota; kingdom Viridiplantae; phylum Streptophyta; class Magnoliopsida; order Lamiales; family Lamiaceae; genus Plectranthus; species Plectranthus barbatus. Next base: position 12,971 of record JAPKLW010000554.1, on the reverse strand, counting down.
AGGGATAGTGTTTAGGATATTGGGTTAACAAAGATGACCTAATATCATCTCCTAAACTTGTGCACACTATGCAGTCTCGAAACAGATAATAAGTGTTGGTCCCGGTTTTTCAGAGTATAAAACGTTACGCAGCGGAAATAATGAAAAGTGTTTTCTTGCACGCTACTTACACACAGCTGACAACTGGCAACTGGTCAGCTGGTGCTGGTTACTCAGTACACAGCTGACAACTGAGACATGTCAGCTGGTGATTCAAAACTTAGTATATTTAGCCTTGTTTGCACAGTTATATATCAGTTTCAGGATATACTCCAGCACTTGAGTGCTGGGTTTAAAATATGAATGAAAGACAGAAAGCTGATAAATAACAAAGGATTTTTATAGTGGTTCGATCAATCGATCTACGTCCACTCTCCAGTCGAAGCACTGGAAATTCCACTAAGAGTAATCAGGTACAGGTCTCCTACGATCTATCTCTAGCTGGTGAATGCCTCGTCCACCAGTTCACTAGATCAACCGCTCCCGGTCCTGGATCCTTCTTCAACTCTCCTCAACTAATGGAGTGCGAGCACGTCACTTCAACCTCCACAGCTAGCTAGGTGTTTTAGTTCTCCCAAGAACGTAACAGTATCTACGGCAGAATGCCCGTAATAACTCAAGTGCTGGTAAGCACAGGAGCTGCTGTGAACTCTCTCGAAGGAGAAAGAACACCAAGTGAGAACTTTAACTTACAAGCTTAAAGCTTGAAGTCTCGTGTTTGATAAATCAACACACGGAAAGCTTTATGAAAAGCCTCGAAAGTACTTTATGCGATTTGCAATAATTTCAGTTCTTTCGGTGGTTGAGCAGATGAGTGGAAGCTTGGAATCTTGGAAGCTTTAACTCGTGGAATCTAATGTTTGAATGTTGGTGGTTGCGACGTATTTATAGCCGCAGGAACCGATTCAAACTTTCTAGCCGTTTGGATGCATCCGGAAAGGTGTCAGACCTCGGATGTCCTTCTGACGGCGGCAGGTATGTTTTTCCGGAAAAGAACCATACCTAAGACCGCTTTATCTGACACAGATCTCTTTGTGTCAGAACGGCTCTCTCTGTCAGTCCGAGGAATAAGACTGGCGTCTTGTGACTGATAGACTTTAAGTTATCCTTCCTTAAAGTCATCCTTTGTCAGTCGATTCCTCAGAGAATCTTCTTTTTGTCTCTACGGCGCTGGGAGAGAGAATCTGGAATTCTGCTGGTAACATCTGACTGGTAGATCATTCTGGTGATCTTGTGCTGGCAGTCTCTGCTGGTGACTTGCCCTGGCATAATCAAAGTCTACCAAAAGTCTGGATGTTAATTCTTTTCGGAATCTCCCATGACTGGTGAAATCACCGCTGGTGAATAGTGTAAGTAGGAACACGTATTCTCCTGGTAAGGTTTGTCAGCCGCCTGCTGATGAAACCCTTCCCAACTGGTGAATAGTACCCAGTCATAAGCGCTTCTCATGCTGGTGAACAGTGTCAGCATGAGTCTTTGTCAGCCGCCTGCTGATGAAACTTTTCCCAACTGGTGAACAGTAGCCAGTGGTAAGCGTTTCTCATGCTGGTGAACAGTGTCAGCATGAGTCTTGATCAGCTGCGACTTACAACTCAAAAGCCTAAACAGGACTTTACATTTAAGACTAGAGCTATGTAGAGACAACTGACGCTGGTAGGACTTAGGATTTGATCCACCAAAACTATAATCTAAACAAGTAAGCTACTGGGGGAGGAAACCTTAGACAGATTTCCCAACAATTTCCCCCTTTTTGGTGCGATCAAAGCCTAACCAGCGAGCACTCAGCTGATGAGGAAAGTTACAAAGGATTTCAGGGTTTTACAAGTGAAACCTATCAGATCTAAACCCATGAAATTACTTCCTCAACATCAGCTCTAACTAAAAGAAATCTTCCCCCTCAACCAAGGAAAGATATTGCTCGTTTAAAAAATATGGAAATTAAGATCAGAGCAAATAAGCATGTAAATAAATTTAACATGCAAGATGAGTGCTGGTGCTGATTACACTGGATGTGTAAATTCAGCTGGTAAATAAAAACATTGACAATTGTTGGACAATAAGAGATTGTCATCAACTTGTCAGTTAACATTCCATTAAAGATTTAGCAATTACATGTACATTGAATGATAACTGACTAGTCTATGGCCTGGAAGATGATCCTGGTGACTGAGTCCGAGAACTGGTAATAGACCTCAGGATCTCAGTAAGAGCGGCCATGTCTTCCTCTCTCTTCATCCTCCATTCAGCAGCAATTCTCCTCTCTTCAGCTGCAAGGCGTCTCTCCTCCTCAGCAATTCTGGCTCTCTCCTCTTCAGCCAGTGCTCGCGCACTTTCCCCCTCTTGGATCCGCGCCAAAAAGGTGGAAACCCCTGTGGTGACAGATTCAAGGCACTGCTCCACATGCTCTTGGAAGGAGGCAAAACGCTGATCCATCCTGGCATCAATGTATGCAAGTAGATGTGCTGGAGGATGGATCTCAGAGAGTGGCTCCGCTGAAACTTCCATGGAAGTGGAAGGCGCATCTGGGACGGGCTCCTCCGCGGGCACCTCGGCTGATGCTGGCTCCTCTGCGAACACCACGGCTGGTGCTGGCTCCTCTGTGAAAACCACGGCTGGTGCTGGCTCCTCTGTGAAAACCACCAGCTGCCAGTCCATATGATATGGGGCAAGATCGCCCATGACCATTGGAACAGGGGGGACGGCAGTGGTCAGCCACCAACCTCTCGAGGGATCCTCCTCCACTATGTGGTCTACCAGCAGAGAGCTGGCAGCCATGTCAAAGAAGATAGCAAAGTATGGAGGGATCCTGGGGAGAGTGACAATTACCCTGATGCGGCGGAGAGCGTATATCAGCTGATATCCGCGGCTGGTGCTCTGGAACTGGAGGAAAGGTAACTTCGGTTTAGATCGTGGAAGGCCTGAGGATCCAGTCAGCTGTCTGTAGAGAGCAATCTTCTTCAATCGGCGCTTGATTCGCCTGATAGACAGCTGGTGGTGGCCTTGGGCTTCAGTACCCATAAACTCATTTGCCCATTCCTCCTCTGCTCGCCAGTACCCAAGCCCGAGCCTGGCATACAGTACTGCGTGCTCCTCAACATTTAGCTTGCGCTCGCACCAGTCGAAGATCCTCCATCTCCGGAACTCCTGAAAGAGTTCGGCATCAAAAATGTCAGCCAGGTCCCCAAACCTGGTGACTAAGTCTTCATCGACAGCTCGCTCCACTTCAACTGTGATATTTTCAGCATATTCATATAGAGAGAGGTTGAAGTACTCCACTGGATGCAGGGGCAGGCACCAGTCCAGGATCCTTGAGGCATAGATCGACTGGTGAGGGAGACCGCTGGTGGGTATAATGTAGAATGCTGAAGGCTCCGGCACTCTTGAATTTCGAAACGCCAGGTCCCCGCGGTGCTCCCACCTGTGAATCCCCGTGACCCTCGCCTGAAAGGTATCTTCATCGATCAGGTCATGAAGGTGGATACTCAGCATGTAAGAACTCCTCTCTTGACGCACACGAGGCGTTGATGCTGGTGTGGGTGCAGCTGGTCGTCCAGAAGATGATGATGCTTCTGAAGGGTGTGGACGACTGTCAGCTGGACGAGCCTCAGCCTCAAAATTGGGGAAAAGATCCCTTGGCTCCATCCCCTGCACCCTCGAGTGATGTACCACTAGTGAGGATTCCTCTTCGGGAATGATTATGACTGGCGCAGCTGGAGCAGCTGGCTCCTCACCAGTAGTCTCCATTGCAACTTCTTCCTCCTCAGCTGGGGCAGCTGGTTCCTCGTCCCTTGGCATCTCTACATCATCAGAATCTGAGCTTACATCTGAGAAACTCGCCAGTTTTTCCGGGGTGGTCGCCCGCTCAACAACTCCTCCACTGGCACCCCCTTGCGCGGCCAGTGGGACTTGAACCACATCATCTTCTGGTTGATAACTTTCAACCAGGGAAAATACGTCCTCCGATCCCATGTCCAACAGGCGCGTAAAAGATTCATCTTGCAGAATCTGGCCCGGAGCTAGTGCTGGTGGCACAACACTTGAAGTCTGGGCAACAGCCCATTTGCCCTTGGCAACTTGTTGCATTTGCTCCGCCAGCTGCGCCTGACGACGGGATTCGTGCTCACCCTTTACCTTAGCAAAGGCTTCATCGCGGGCTGCCAGCTCAGCCTCCCTCTTTCGCTGGTCGGCCAAGGCCTTCAGCCTTGCCTGAGCCTGCTTCTTTTGGACAATGGAAGCTGTTCGTTCCTTCGCAGCTTGCTCAGCCAGCCTCTGAGCCTTCGTCTTGATTCTCTTCCTTTTCTTGGTCATTCTATCTATAGTCTCCTCCTCAGTCAGTCCAAGGATGGACTTCTTGACTGGTATGGATATCTTCTTTGATTCTGGAGCATAGATGACAGCTGGCTGGGGCTGCTGGGACTGGTGCAACTTGGGCTTCTTCCTTGGAGAAGACCTGGTGACTGGCACCTGAGCTGATGACCCAGTCACTGCTTGCTCCATATCGAGAAATGAGGATTCCACCTCATACTTCCTCTTCATTTATGCCTTCGCTTCAGCTGTCAGCGGAAGAGCTACAGCTGGCACGGCCTCATCTACTGGTTCTGACTCCTCCTCAGAAACTTGGTCAGCAGGGTCCACAGCCGTCTTGCCTCTCAGCCGTTGAGGCTTCTTGTAGTCTGGGTCAGGGAGTTTGACCTTGGTGACTGGGATAAAGTCGGACCCGACCAGTTGCTCCCCTCGGTCGACTCGGTCCCCCATCTCCACCTCCAGAATGTGGCTGATTCGCAGGCCAAAAGACACTGCATGGAGGAACCTGCCGTCAGTCTTGACTGTGCAGTTCTTCTCCACATTCTCCAGCAGCCGGCCGAAAATGAACTCGGCCCAGTTTCCATATATGCCATCCACCAGCGCGCACATAACGGAGAACTTCTTCAAGCTTAGTTCGGCATAGGAGCCGACCTCGCACTGGAGCATGCGCACCACAATGTCGCATACCATCTGCCAGTATTCGTCCATCTCTGACTTCTTCATGCCAGTCTTGAAGATAGTCACCCCCTCCTTCTTCCATTCAGTCCACCTCCGCCTGAACTCCACCGTATCATCCTTGCAATACGTCGCCACCTCCTCACCAGTACTCCTCAGCCCAAAGAGGTTGGCTAGGTACTCTACGTCGATGGTGATCAGGTGTCCGAACACCGACGTGGTGAAGGATTTCCTGTCATCAGCTATCACCGCGCGAGCATAGAACTCGGCGACCATATGTGGGTGGAAGTTCCTGGGGGTTGCCGTCAAGTATGTTCGAAGCTGCTCATGGTCGATCATTTCCATGAGCTCCTCGCCGTGATGCTTCTCGGCCAGTTTGTCGTTCAAAATCTTCTCCTTCTGGACTTGGGCGGCTCTGATCTGGGAGTTAGAAAGGAGATGTTGGGTGGCCTTTTTGTTCAACTGAACAAGCTTGTTGAAGGGGTAGGTATAATCTATGTCTTCTTCTTTCACAATGCCTGTGAAGGTAGGCATGTGTGATTCGGCTAATGGTAAGTCTAGATCCAAAGACTCAGTGGAAGAGGATGATTTATCAGCAGCGGGTTTGGATGAAGATGCCATGTTTTCAGGGAATAAGTGTTCGGAAATTTTAAGGAAGATGAACGGAAAAATGTTCGAAAAATTTGAAGGAATGATAAGAGTTTTTCCGATCACGAATAATCATCTATTTATACTGGTGCCATGCTGGGATGGATGGACGAGATGAATTCGTCAAAAGTGAGGATCGACGGTCATCAGCAGGCACGATTCCCTGTAGCGACGTGCGTGATCGTGCTGACGTGGGATGGTGCGTGTAGCTGACATGGCACACGCTGATTGGTCGCGAGATTGCTTTTGACTGCGCAGTCACTGTGCGCATTAAATGTGGCATTAAATGCCGCATTAAATTCGAAGATATGCATACGCAAGACCAATTTTAAACCTTTCCCGCCTTTTCTGCGACAGCTGGCACGACTCTTGGACTTCAAGACAACGTCATTTGAGAGCTGGGACTCAACTGGTCATCAGTAGTATACCTGGTCATCAGTAGTATACGCCAGTCGCATACTTCCCCCTGCCAGTATGGCCTTCTTACCAGTCGACAACTGATACTCACAACTGGTTCCCGTGTACTTAGACAAATTGAGAGCTAGGACTCAATTTTCACCAGTCGTTGATATATCACCAGTTGTCTGCTGACAACTTGAAAGATTGAAAGAATTGAGAGCTTGGACTCAATTCATTCCGCATAATCTTCTCTTCACTTCTTCATCATTGCTTGGAATTGGGAGCTGGGACCCAATTTTACTTCGACTGATGGTGCATGACTGCTGGCAAATTCGAAATGAGAGCTGGGACTCATTTCCTTCGTTGTTTATGGAATAAGTTCTGCCAGTAGATACCACCTGTGGTTTTGAGCCACCACTAAAGAAAACATGAAGACTAAGAGCTTGGACTTAGTCCTAATCAGCATCCTTCAGAAAATCAAGAACGGAATGAGAGCTGGGACTCATTCATCCTCAACACTAGGGCTCGCATCAATCTCCATAAGACCGAGTTTGATGCACAACTCCTTGAATCTTGCTTCTGGCAAAGGTTTGGTGAAGATGTCAGCTAGTTGATCGTCGGTTCTGATGTACTCTACGCTGATATCCTTCTTCTCGACATGATCACGTATGAAGTGATGTCGGATATCTATGTACTTGGTCCTAGAGTGATGAACCGGATTCTTTGTTATGCACATAGCGCTGCTGCTGTCGCAATAGATGGGTACACAACCAGTGTCCACTTCATAGTCTTCCAGTTGTTGCTTGATCCAGAGAATTTGAGAACAGCAACTGGCAGCGGCAACATATTCAGCCTCAGTAGTAGATGTAGCAACTGAGTGTTGCTTCTTGCTAAACCAGCTGATTAGCTTGTGTCCTAGAAACTGACACGTACCACTGGTACTTTTTCTATCTATACGGCATCCAGCAAAATCTGAATCTGAATACCCAATGAGTGTAAGCTCATCATTCCTGGGGTACCATAAGACAAGTGATTCAGTTCCTTTGAAGTATTTCACTATTCTCCTAGCAGCTTCCATGTGTGACTTCTTTGGATTGGCTTGAAATCTGGCACACACTTCGACTGAGTATGAAATGTCGGGTCTGCTGGCTGTCAGATAGGGAAGTGATCCAATAATACCTCTGTAGCTGGAAGGATCAACCGATTCTCCTTCTTCATCAAGAAAGATCTGGCAACTGGTGCTCATCGGTATTCTGAGAGCCTTAGTCTTCTCTGGGCAATATTTCTGAATTAGGTCCTTGGCATACTTCCTCTGATTAATAAAAATTCCATCAGCTGACTGCTGGACTTGGAGTCCTAGGAAGTATGTTAATTTGCCCATCATACTCATCTGGAATGAGTTCTGCATCAGTTGAGAAAACTTCTCACAGAGAGACATATTCTTTGACCCGAATATAATGTCATCGACATATATCTGCACCATTAGCATATCATCAGCATCCTTGATGATGAAGAGAGTCCTATCGATCTTCCCTTTCCAAAATCCATTACTGATTAGGAACTGTGATAGCGTCTCGTACCAAGCCCTGGGCGCCTGTTTCAATCCATACAGGGCCTTTCTCAGCTTGTACACTTTGGTGCCTATTTCAAAGCCTGGAGGTTGTTCGACATATACTTCCTCCTTTAGCTCGCCATTCAAGAAGGCGCTCTTCACGTCCATCTGGAATACCGTGAAACCATGATACACTGCATACGCAAGGAACAGCCGTATCGCGTCCATTCTTGCAACTGGTGTGAAGGTCTCGTCGAAGTCGATGCCTTCACACTGCTTGTAACCTTTGGCGACTAATCGAGCTTTGTTTCTGATTACAATGCCATCCTCATCTCGCTTGTTCTTGAAAACCCACTTGGTGCCAATCACTGACTGATGTGATGGTCTCTCTACCAAGTCCCAAACATTGTTGCGAGTGAATTCCGCAAGCTCTTCTTGCATGGCATTAATCCAATCGGCAGATTCTAGCGCAACTCCTATGGAAGTAGGTTCCACTTGAGAAATAAAACAAGTCAGGAGCGCACTGCCGTGTCGAGTCTGAACAGAACCTTCTGGATCACCGAGAATAACATCGGATGGGAGATTTCTCAGCCATTTGGGAAGATGAGAATTTGCTGGCGTTGGTTCTTCTGTCCTGATGACTGGTGCTTCCTGAACTTCACCAGTCGGAGCAGCAATTGCAACTGGTGGTTGACCTTCACCAGGTGGAATAATCTCTTCATCAGCTTCACTCTCTGACTGATCTCCTGATCCTTCGGCGATAATTACATCGTCAGCTGGTGCATCCACTCCAGCTGGTACATCGTCTTCTTCTGGAATTTTTGAGCCAGTTCCACTCAGGGAGATTGAGTGTAAGGTCTCAGCAAGGTCAATTGCATCACCGACCCTCCCGGATTGCTGATGGGCAACCGAGGATACTGGTTGTGAAGATGATCCAGTCATAGGTCTAGTCAGACCAGTTGGTTGAGCATTGGAAGAATTCCTGCCCAACTGATCAACGACATCATTGACCTCAGGAACATCTTCAGCCAGTTGTCGTAATGTCCTGCGCACTAAAGTAGCTTCATCAAAAACAACATTGCATGTTATTTCCACAAGTTTGGTGGTCTTGTTAAATACTCTATAGCCCTTGTGAGAGGGATGTCCATATCTGACAAGGACACCCTCATCAGCCTTAGGCGAAAAAGCATTTAACTTCGACTTACCATTATTATGGACATAACATGGTGAACCGAAAGCACGAAGATGATCTATAGAAGGCTTACGACCAAAATAAACTTCGTAGGGAGTTTTCTTGAGTCTGTCGTTGATCCCGCTTCTATTCTGAGTATAGCAGGCCGTCACCAACGCTTCTCCCCAAAAACTTTGTCCTAAGCCGGATTCTGCCAGCATGGACCGGACCGCCTCTTTCAGCGTCCTGTTCCTACGTTCTGCCAGTCCATTCTGCTGCGGTTGCCTTGGTGCATATCTTTCATGCTTAATGCCGGCTTCCGCGCAAAAATCCATCAGCAGACTGTTGCAGAATTTCGTCCCATTGTCTGACCGTATCCGCTTTACCATAGCTTCTCTCTGTTTCTGTGCTTTGACAATCAAATCTGGAAGAATGATTTTCACTTCATCCTTGGTTCTGAGAGGCTTTACCCAGGTATAGCGCGAGTAGTCATCGACTACCACCAGCGAATAACGTCTTCCTCCAATGGTTTGAGGTGCTACTGGTCCAAAGAGATCCATATGTAGCAACTCGAGTACCCGACTGGTACTGGGGCAGACTGGCGACTGGTTCTTGAAGGACTTCTTAGTTTGCTTGCCCTGCTGGCATGCTTTGCAAATCCCTTCCTTCTTGAATCCTCCCTTGGGAAGTCCTTCCACAAGATCATGCTTGGCCAGGTAGTTGATAGTTCTGAAATTCAGATGACTCAACCGTTTGTGCCACAACCAGTTAGTTTCCATAGTACTGGTGGCCACGAAGCATGAATCTGGCTTCCCACTTTGCCAGTCGACGACATATAGTCCTCCTTTTCGAATACCTCTCAACTTGGTCTCGCCAGTCATCTCGTCCTTGATCTGGCACTCTGATTTCTCAAAGTGAACTGTGTAGCCACTATCGCACAGCTGACTGATACTCAGGAGGTTGTGCTTGAGAGAGGTGACAAGGGATACATTTATGATTCTCACATCGTCCTTCTCGATGCAGCCCTTGCTAATAACTCTGCCCTTAGAGTTATCACCAAAAATAACTGGAGGTCCTTTGACCTTGATGAGATCTGCAAACAAATCCTCTTCACCAGTCATGTGAGCTGAACACCCACTATCTAAGATCCACTCTCTCGACCTCTGAAGCTGTGTTGAATGATCCTGTACCTGCAAGAAAGATAAACAATTTATTTAGGTCCCCGATCTTCTGCGGGTCCTGCAGGGTTAGATCGCTGAATGATTCCTTTTGGAATCCAGACTTTAGTGATTTTCAGCTTGGTTTTACCCTTGCTGATATCATCAGTAGCCTTTCCCTTCCTTTTGACGTAATGCATGAGTTTGGTTTGGGAAGGTGTGGCTGTGTGTGTAACTCCTTTGGAAGTATTCTTCCGCTGAGAGTTTCGGAAATATTTTTCCGGTTGTGTGTGTTGCCTTCGTGGTCTCTGGAAGTGTGGACCACCATGGCTAGCCTTCACAGCCCTTTGAGAAAACTTGTGATTGGGCTCAGACCTCTGATAGGTATTCCTCCTATCAGGTATTATCCTTCTCTCAGAGTTACTCTGAGATTTGGATCCCTTGTAAGTATGCTGGTGATTGGCATACTGACGAGGTTGTGTGTGGATTCTCTTGACAGCTGGTGCTGGCTGTCGGATTCCACTGGTAGCTGACGCTGACTTCATTGCCTTAGAATTATTCGGCTTAGTCTGCGTCTTAGGGTGTGCTGGCGTCCTGTCAGCAGAGGATTTTGCCAGTTGAGGATTTTGTCGTGATGACTCACCTATGTATCTGGTCTTATTATTCCTGTGCTGATCAGCCATACGGGACTGACTGGTATTACCAGCTGGTGCTGATGCATTTACCAGTTTGCCCTTGCCCTTACCCTTACTCAAATCCTTTTCAAATCCCAACCCGGATTTATCAGTAGGCTTTCTCCAATGGGATAGAGCCTCTTCCAAATTCTTTGAGCCTTTATTCAAATGATTTATTTTATTGTCTTGCTCAAGGACAATCTTTTGAAAGGTATCTCTCTCAGTTTTTAAAATTTCAAAATTTTTGAGCAAATCTGAGTGAGTTTCTTTCAGAGTGGCTAACTCTACACCGAGTGACCTAGATTTTTCAATCTCATTGGTCAAGATAGAAATTTGATTTTTTAGCGAGGTGTTTTCGCCAGCCAAGATATTCTTTATTTCGTAAAATTTTAAAAATTCTTGCTGAAGAATATCTATGGTGACAATCTCTGAGTCGGAGCAATGCGACTCAGCATCGTCTAGGATGCGTGGAGACATGATGTGCAATGAGGGAACAGATTGTACCTGGTCGTCAGCAGCAAGTGCTTGTTCCCCCTCACTGTCAGCACATTCTTCATGTGCTTCCTCTCCGAAAGCTACCATCAGCGCCAGTAGCGCTTCCTCTTCTGACTCTTCATCTGACGCATACTCTCCATCATCATGGTCAGGTATATCAGGAACCTCTGTCCTTGTCAGCATGGCCTTAGCAACGGCCTTGGATGCACGCTCTTCAAAGAGCTTCTTCAGCCTTTCCCGCTCTTCTTTATCCACTTGTGGACATTCAAATTTAAGATGGTCAGGGGATTGGCATTGATAACACGCGCGGGGAGCTCTCTTGATGAACTTTCCATCAGATGAGCTGAGAGAAACTCCCTGTTTCGCCTTGGCTTTCTCCAGAAGAAAAGCCAGTCTCTTCATTTGTTGCTCAAGATCTGCGATAGAGCTCTCGCTGCCTTTTGAGTTAGATCCCGATGGGGATGGGATCTCTTTCTGCGGGTTGTGCGGCCCAGTAGGTCTGTCAGTGTGAAAAGGCTTCTTGTGCTTCCACTTGAAATCCCTCTTGACGAAGTAGGCTTCGTCATGTGTTTTGATGCTGGGAGATCCAACGGTCCGAATGGCTTCATTTTTGTTCACCATTTGGATATCCCACTCATGTGCTTGGAGCTGAGCAAATAGCTCCTTGGGAGTCATCTTGGATAGATCCTTCTCCTTAAGAGATGTAGTCTTCACAAACCAGTCCTCCTTGGGCATCTTTGACAGGATCTTTGCATTAAGCTCTGCATTCGAGTACTCCTTGTCCAAAGACTTCAGCTCGCTGACTATAGCATTGAATCTAGCCTCCATCTCCTTGATGGTTTCACCAGTCAGCATCTGGAATGACTCGTACTTGTCCACCGCAACTTGCAACTTGTTGCGCTTCATCTGATCTGTCTCCTTACAGAGACTATCAAGGTAGTCCCAGACTGCCTTGGCGCTGTCAAATTGGAGGGCTTCCTCCATCAGCGGATCTGGAAGAGATGATAAGATCATCTCGAGAGCAACGGAGTCCAGCTGATTCCGCCTCCTGTCTTCAGCGTTCCATTCTTCTGGGGGCTTTGGGATCTCAGCAGCTGGGCGATCTCCTAGCTGGTGTTGTGTCTTGGTGATCTCGATCGGCCATTTCTCCAGCACGTCTTTCATCTCCGGATGGATGCTTTTCAACTAAATGAGCGACCTCTTTCGCCACATAATATGCTTGTCCGGATTGTAGTTGAGCAGCTTCGGGATATTCATCTTGCGTACCTGAGCTAAACAACAGACAGACAAAGTGGAGTGCAAGGAAACTTGGATCTCGGTCCTAAGCGACTCAGTGTACGACCAGTCTAGAAAGACCGACCGCGCCTGATACCACTTGTTGGTCCCGGTTTTTCAGAGTATAAAACGTTACGCAGCGGAAATAATGAAAAGTGTTTTCTTGCACGCTACTTACACACAGCTGACAACTGGCAACTGGTCAGCTGGTGCTGGTTACTCAGTACACAGCTGACAACTGAGACCTGTCAGCTGGTGATTCAAAACTTAGTATATTTAGCCTTGTTTGCACAGTTATATATCAGTTTCAGGATATACTTCAGCACTTGAGTGCTGGGTTTAAAATATGAATGAAAGACAGAAAGCTGATAAATAACAAAGGATTTTTATAGTGGTTCGATCAATCGATCTACGTCCACTCTCCAGTCGAAGCACTGGAAATTCCACTAAGAGTAATCAGGTACAGGTCTCCTTCGATCTATCTCTAGCTGGTGAATGCCTCGTCCACCAGTTCACTAGATCAACCGCTCCCGTTCCTGGATCCTTCTTCAACTCTCCTCAACTAATGGAGTGCGAGCACG
>JAPKLW010000553.1:443438-455020 GCA_026898455.1 Plectranthus barbatus | reverse complement strand
CTCAATTGCGTATCCATCATCTGAAGGTGTTTCGTCATCAGCTGCATGTGGTTGGACATTCCCTTCACCTCGGTTTCTACTTTCCCAAACCGGTTATCCGAGCTCTTGATGAATTTCTCGAGCGTCTCCTCTAGCACGGATTTCTTTCTTTCAACGATCTCTCCTCCAGTACCTGCATCAAAACCAGGCGGAGGGTGTTCTGCAGCAGAAGGGTTAGCATAAGAAAAACCAGGGTGAGATCGCCCATGGTTGTACTGATACCCTTGATTGCCTCGGTAGTTATTGTGATACCCACCGCCAACGTAATTCACCTCCGTACCGGCAATTCCAGACGAACTGCTTGCACCCCTGTTGATGTAGTCAGCCTCTACGGGTACTATGGCCATGCTTGGCTCTGCAACAGTTGCAACTTGTGATGTTCCCAATTTTTCAATCTCCTCCCGGAGCTTTTTCACCTCAGAGACCACGTCGAACTCTGGCTTTTTCTCTACGGCTTTGACTGGTAGCTGCCTATCAGTTGGCCATTGGTGGCTATTCAGCGCCATATCAGCCAGCAGCCTCATACTTTCTGCACCGCTCTTCTTCATCAGTATTCCTCCAGCAGATGCATCAACCAGCTCTTTCATGTGACGGTTCAGTCCCTCATAAAAATGACACACTTGCATCTCCAGATCGATGCCATGTCCAGGACAGAGTCGCAGGAGCTCTTTGTATCTCTTCCAGGCCTCGTAGAGTGACTCGTCATACAGCTGCTTGAAAGTAGTAATGGCAGCTTTCCTCTTCAGCAGCAGGCTCGGTGGGAAGTAGTTGGTAAGGAACTCTGCTCTAAGCTCCTCCCATGTCCCGATCTGACTCTTATCCAGTCCAGCGAACCAAGACCGTGCCTCGTCTCTGAGTGAGAACGAGAACAGTCTCATCCTGATCACATCTTGGGTTACTCCGTTCTGCTTCACAGTGTTACACACCTCAATGAATTGATTGAGGTGGGTCTATGGGTCTTCTACAGCTCTTCCCCCAAACTGGTTTTGCTGCACCATCTGAATAAGGCTTGTGCGCAGCTCAAAGTTGTTGGCATCAATGCCAACTCTGAATCCGGCCTCCGCTTGCTGTGGAAGAAATCGATCCAAGATGGACCTTTGCGGAACCACAATCTGCCTATTGTTCAACTCTGCCAATCTTGCAGCTTGCTCCGCCTGAGCAGCCTGGGCTGCTTGAAGTTGTACTCTCAGCTGCTGCACTTCATTCACAAACTGCCTCTGCTCCTCGGGAGTCATATTTTGCTGAGGTGCTTCAGGATTTTCAGCCATCTTTTGTTGTTTGTCTTTTCCTTTCTTTTTGATTTTCCTGAGGTTGCTTCGATTTCAGGGACAAAGGCTTCGAGTGTTTTTCCTTTGGCTCGCGTGTTCATGCACCTGCACAGGAAATAAGTGGAATCAGCACGGCATCGATCGACGTGAATTCACGTCGATCGACGCAAAAGTGTGGTCTTCGTCGATCGACGTACGGTTTCCGTCGATCGACGCGAGACACGAAATCGAAAACTCACACACACACACGTACAGAAAAATAAAACTCAATCCAGCAAATCCTAGAACGAACTAGTAACAAGATAAAATCTAACAATTCCCCGGCAACGGCGCCAATTTGATCACTGCTATTTCTAAAAGATTAATTATAATAACAGCGGCAAATAAATTTGTAAACCCTAAGGTTATCGATCCAGGGGAATTGTATGGGGAAATTATCCTATGTACTAGCTATGGTTCTAAAATTCATTGTTTGAGGAATTCAAAATCAGGGTTTTGTTTGGAAAATAAAGATAACAATACTTGAAAATTAAAGGAGTTTTGGAAAGCAAATTAAAGAACACAGATTCTAGGGAAGAACTCTTATTATGGATAACATGTAGGAATCAATTAATTTAACAGGTGGAATACTGCAATGATGCTATATTTCCTTGTTTGGCAAATATAACCTAGATTACTAATTAGTGACTCATCTCCGCTCGGTCTCAAAGTACACCAAACTAGTCAATCCGATAAACAAATCAGTTCAATTCCTACATCTAGTACATCTGTTTGGATAGTGTAGATCGTATCATGTATTCCTATTCCCACTATTAATATTCACCTCTCGGTCCTTCTATCAATAGCTAGACATCTAAATCAATCGTCACCTCTCGGTCCTTGAATTAATCTAGAATTATAGAATAAACACAGGAATCATGAACCTAATTAATTAATCCTAACATGCATCCATAATAATATTCAAACCCTAGAACCCGCTAGGGTTTCTAGCCACTCATCGCAGATAGAAATCTAAAAGAAAACATAGTAAATTGCATAAACATAAAGAACTTACAAGAAAAGTAAAGGGTTTCGTGTTTCCCAAGTCTTCAAACTCTAAAAACTATAAACTATGATTGCATGCTCTAATTGGTTCGAATTTTATATGTATTTATAGTGGTGGATGTGTATCCTATCAAATCTAGGGCTAAAGATATGAATAAATCCGAATTTAATCAGATTTTCGCTCCAGCAGAAGACCCCGCGTTGACCACTTCTAATTCCCGTCGATCGACGGACCTTCTTGAGCTTCGTCGATCGCTTCTAAATGGAGTCGGTCGACGCAGCTTTTCGCCCTCCTGCGCGGTCTCACGATTTTGGCCATAACTTTCTCTTCCGAACTCCGATTGACCCGATTCCAGTTGCGTTGGAAAGCTAACTCAAAGATCTTTCCATTCATGTGCTCCATTAGCTCGGATTCCAACTTTGGAAGAATTCGTACATGTTTCTTTCAACATATGCTGCTTTCGTTACGGATTTCCATTGAATTTGGCCTAAAACCTGAAAAAACACCAACACGCGCATAATACCACCTAATATAGACTCATGCACATAATATATATATAAACTAAGTAAAACTATATAAAATAGTAGAAAATAATATAGATAAGCGAGTAAAATAATGAGCTTATCACTCAAACGTGGTAGCAAATAGGTAGGACAGTATTGATTCTCTGGTGGCATGAATCAATATTAATTAATTAATTATATTCTGGGTTGAATATGGGAATTAATTAATTGATAGGCCTTATATTCTATTTGCATTCTGGTCCCTGGTCTGGCCCATGATAACTCCAGCCCAATAGAAGCCAAGAATTTCCTATAAATAGGCCTCAGTACCTCAGAACTCAATACACCTACTACTCATAAGATCACAAGTTGCACACAGCAAACCAGAGCATTGGGAGCTGTGGTGATCGATTGAGTTCTTGATACGAGGAGGAAATTCTGCTTCTCAACCGGGCAAGGGATCTGATAGATAATCTTCACCAGATTTTCAGATCGAGTTGGGATATAGATCAGAAGATCAGATCAGGAGGATTCTTCTTCTTCTCTCTCCTCTTATTTTCGAAAATAATTATTTATTTTCTTTAGATTAATTTCCTCAATCTGTTAGGAAATTAAATCTTGGTGCGTGGGAAAGATCAAAGGGCATCTCCGCGCACGCGTTCTTCATCGTTCTTCAATCCAGGTATTCCGCATAACCTTCTTATGCATAATAATATAGGAGCATGCTAGGATTGTTCATAGGCATAGCAATTTATTTTTGATATTCCAATTAACGATCCTTGGCAAACGGACTTCGTGATTCAGTTCACGAATCCCTTCAGGAAGAGCTCAGAAGGCGTCTTAGGAACTGATTTAGAAGGCACCACATTAAGCACGTAAGTTGTTGTCTCCAATGCGTAGCCCCGAAACGAAATTGGTAAGTTTGCATAACTCATCGTTGATCTTACCATCTCTAGAAGAGTCATATTTCTTCTTTCAGCTACACCGTTTAGCTGGGGAGTACCCGGTGCAGTCCACTGGGATGTAATCCCATTTTCTGACAAATACTGCAGGAACTCGTTACCGAGGTATTCGCCACCGCGGTCAGATCGCAATAACTTGATAGTTTTCCCGACCTTCTTTTCTACCTCAGCCTTGAATTCTTTGAATTTCTCAAAGCATTCAGACTTGTAGCGAAGCAGGTAAACGTATCCCTACCTTGAGTAATCGTCAATGAAAGTGACGAAGTACTCGTACCCTCCACCAGCCTGCGTGGACATCGGTCCACATAAGTCAGAATGGATCAATTTCAACACTTCCCCTGCTCGAGACTGACTAGCCTTGAAAGGCCGAGTTGACATCTTGCCCTCGATGCAGGATTCGTAGACTTGATAAGGTACAGCCCGGACTAGGTCCAATGTACCGTCATCTGCAAGTCTCTGAATCCGCTTCAAGCTGATGTGACCCAGTCTCAAGTGCCAGAGATATGTAAGATCCTCATCAGAAGAAGTAAGTTTTCTCTTCCTAGGATTATCAATTACGGATGAATTACATGCAATACTTGAGGACAAATTTGATCAAAGCAACATAGAGATTGTAAATCAACATACCATAATGGACAACAATGTTATTGCCAATGATAAAATCATAAATAACAAATATCCATTAAAGTTGATGAAATATGTCCTGCCGATAAACCACGGCCCATAAATAAATTCTCAAATGTACTTTAATTTATCAAAACATAAGGAAAAGAAAACTCCATGAAGCTCCGTCATAAAACGTTGCCTTCATCCAGTTTGGTATCTTCTTGCCATCACTCACCAGCCTTGTCGGTATGGTCCCCTGCAAAGTACAACAACACGATCAACAAGTCAGTGCTTACAGCTCTAGATGAGCAACAACGAACTCTAATCATGCTTACAGTTATACATGCAAAATGACATACCTTGTCTAGCTTTGTTGGCTTGACAATCTTTCCTCCAGTGTCCTTTCTTACCACACCTGAATCCCTTTCTTTCGTTTCATACTTTTTGGTACAACAGAGAGATTACCAGAAGTGGCCAAGGCAACCTTCTAAGGGTTCATAACCGATTCAGTCGCCATCAAGTCATTGAGTGACTCGTTAAGAGTATACTCTTTCTTGTTCATGACAACATTAGTCTAAAACTCTCAAAGGACATGGCTAGAGAGTTCAGTATGATATCGACCTTAGCCTCAACGTCGATACCTCCACCATGCACTGTCAGTTCATCCATGAGGTGAGTCACGGTAACTACGTGCTCTCTCACTGAGGTGCCATCAGTCATTTTCTTACTCACAATTTCTTTCATGAGATTAAACCTGACAGCTCTATCAGTTTCCCCATAGGTCGCCGTCAGACTTAACATAATGTCATAGGCATCCCTATGGTGCTGATGCTGCTGCTGCAAGACTTTTGATATAGTGGTCATCATGTAGCACTTGACTACATTGTTCGATTTCTCCCACTTGTTATAATAGTCTACTTCCTCTTGAGAGGACTCAGCAGTTCGCACTATGGGACGAAGTACTTGCAGAACGAACATACGTTCTTCTGCAATCAGGAGGTACTCGAGATTGCGTTTTCATTCCAGGAAGTTTGGACCAGTTAGAGTATTTTGTGCGAGAATGTTGATCACATTAGACATAGACATATCTGAGACAATAAAGAATCTTAAATAAGAACATACATGTTGAACTTCGAAAACAAATGCATTGAAAACCTTTTAATAAATCAAATACAAATGATTTCCACTAATTGCCCAAGAGTTCCCACCACAAGCTACACTCGTAGACATTTACGATGTCAGCCTCAACCAGAACTGCGGGTTTTAAGCCCCAATCCATTTAATTTCACTACCATGTCAGGATGCTTTTGACATTAGAAATTAATAATTAGTGAAAACCTTAGACCAAGCCATCTCTCAAGAACAGGGATGCAATTCTTGCATTATATTCCTTGTAAGCAATTAACCACAAATTTAACTCCGGTCAAAAGAGACAGTTTAGCATGGCACGTAACCATACCGCACAACCCTTAAAGCTTTTGTTATCTATAATTTAAATCAATCCTAGAATACTTGTGAAAGAGGTCTACGCAAGCTACACTCGTAGACGTTTACGCAAAGCCCTCCCACTATTCACATGATTTAAATTGTTTGTCTAGAAATCCCAACATCCGTACCCATGCACCTCCAGGAACTAGCAAGCTACACTCGTAGACGTTTATTAGAACGAGAGATACACTTACAGCCTAGGACCGCTTTGTGGAGGTCTATTGATTTTAATTAAAAAATCTGCTTTGTATTTTTCTTTTAAAAGGTTTCTTTATGCGCACACATAATTTCCTGGTTATTATATTTTCCAAATTTTTGCATGTAATTAAACAAGCGCAAAAATTCCCAAAATATAATCCTACAAAAGAAATTAATCACATTAGCATGCTTGAAAAACTGTAAATAATAAAAGCAGTAAAACATGTTTTTCCTATTATATACACATGCTTAAATTGCGCAGATAAATAAATCACATATCATACGAGGACAATTAAAGCAAACAAAAATTCCTCGTGGCCCCAAAAATTAAAAAAAAATATCTATCGATTACAAATTTAAATTTTGAATTAATTTGGATAAATCCAAATCTTTTCAAATCTTCCAAATCTTCAAGGGACTTCAACTCTGGATACACCAAATCCTTTTGGATTTTTAGGCCTTTGTGATCTGATGATTTTCCCTAACCCTAATGCAAACCCTAGGGTTTACACAGGATTGCACAAACCACAAAAACACAAGCCACCGTGACGGGACAGCAGCAGCCGATGACAGCCAAAGCCGCCGCCGGCCGCCGCCACCGCCAGGCCAGCCACCGGCCAGCGCCGCGCTCTCGCGCGCGCGCACGCTCCCTGCGCCGCGCGCCGTAGGTGCTGCCCGCCCGCGCTACACGCCCTCGGCCGCGCGCTTTCCGCGCTGCGTGCCGTCGTCCTCCGTCGGCTCCATCTTCGTTCTTTATTCTCGACCCGTCCAATTACAAATTTTGAAAAATAATACAGAAATCTATTCTATTACAATTTTTGAAATCTACACTAATCACGGATTTTCTCGTGATTTTACAAAAATAATTCAGCCCTACACGGATAAACCACCGCGGGCTGAATCAACGGATTGCCACGAGGAACAAAAACCAAATATCCACAAAACAATAAATTCATACATGCATATCAAATTTAATTATGAACAACAGAACCATAAATCAGAAACCTGGCTCTGATACCAATTGTAGGGTTTATCCGTGAACCGAATCTCCAAAACCAAACTGAAGCGGATCGATTTATGTTTATGCACATAATTCAAATTCTCAAAACCCTAACATGCTCCTATGAATTTAATACAAAGAATTGTGGATTTAGGGTTTACCGTAACTCCGTCGATTCTGAAACGATCTTTCGCGTTTGAATTCCAAATTTCAGTTCCATCACGCGATCCAATTTAATCTGCGGAAACAGAAATTAGAGATCTAATTACTAGATTAAAATCGAAACAGAAAGAGAAGGAAGAATGAAAATCAGTTCTACAGATTAGATCTTCAGGGCTGTGTCCCAATGCTGATCAGATCTACTACTGGTGAGGACTCCGTAGATCTGTATTCTGAGCAGGACCAGAATCGAAATTCTCCTCCTTCTACCTCAAAATCGGCGCCTCCTCTCTCTCTAGGGTTTAGTGTGTTTCAACAGTGTTATAACTTGTGAGAGAGAGCTGTCTATTTATAGACCTAGGGTTGGAAACCCTAATGGGCCATTTTGGGCTCAATTCAGCATATTTAGTTGGGCCAGTCCTGGGACCTAATGCAAATAATAAAGTGGGCCTATAAATTAATTAATTCTCATGTCCACAACCCAGGATACAATTAATTAATTAGTATTAATTCTATTTCACCACATAATTAATACAGACCTACCCCTTTATTACCACGTTATGAGAACGGGCTGCATTAATTGAGAATCCCCATATTTAAGGTTACCGGACATTCATTAATTAATCGGAGCCTCTGACAAGCTCTAACTACAATTAATTAATATCTTATTATTTCTGAGTAGTACCACTCAAACCTTATCACTCGTGCCTGAACTTAATCAGCCTGCAGGACTTTAGCACGATGAATGTTATTAAGCTCCTCAGGGAATGTCCCCATCCTATTACTCGGATTTGGTTACCTAAACCCAGTCTCAGGCGGTACTACACGAACTGCTGTTACCCAACATGCAGATATACGAGCACGTTACTTAGGCTCTCCACCATGGCAAGTCAAAGCAACAGTCAACCCGTGCAAACCCCTGAATCTTCGTTAGGGTTTGGACTCAATCAATATACGAGATCTTGTATTCCCCATCCTTATACTCTATCTCGTCTGTGATCAGGTTTATATCTCACTAGGTCAAGTGATCATACTGTCTTTTGCGATCTACAACACGCTGTATGATCGTCCCTATCGGTGAGACAAGAGGATACCATTGTTCATACATGTAAGATTGTTAACAGATAGGAGAAATATATCGTTGTATACTCATTGTAATAAATGCTTTCAGTATACAAAACCCATCGGTGTTAAATAAGACTACCAGAATTGTGGAAATAACATACAATGTTATTTTTGATGAATCTACTTTAGTGCGCAGAGCCATCAATGAGACAAAGGATGACAATAATGAGACTAATGATGTCAATGATCAATCGATATTGAATTACCTTGAACACTTACGATTTGATCCGACTAAGTCTATGAATGAATGTAATCTTGTTCAGATGAGTCCAGCGGACAAGGCCAGTGATGCTAATGATCATACTGGGGCCAATCCCCAAGAGGATATCTTTAATCCGCTAGATGATTCAGACGAGGAAACCCGTAATCCTACCCTCGTCGCTGAGGAAATCAATGCTACTGAAGATTTTGGCAGAGGAGCTGCTGAGATACCAGCTGCTGAGACACCAAATGCTGAGAATCCCACTGAAAGAGAAGGTCCAGACTATGATGTTCCTATAGCAGAAGTCCCGGTTGCTGAAGAAATTCTTGATGCTAAAGATCAAACTCACAACGCACGAGATGCTGAGGATGAAGCGGATAATGCAGAACATACCAATAATCTCGAAGGAGAAAGAATTGCTGGAGAACCAATCAGACCAGCATGGCTGCATGCACATCCACTAGAAGATGTTCTTGGAGATATCAATGACCCCGTTCTGACAAGACAAGGATCTGCAATGTTTTCACGTTATCTGTCAAGTGAAAAACCAACTAAAGTTGAGGATGCACTACGTGATCCAGACTGGGTAAACGCTATGCAAGAGGAGCTTGCTGAATTCTCTCGTAACCATGTATGGGATCTGGTGGATAGACCAAAACATCAAAATGTCATAGGTACCAAATGGGTATTCAAGAACAAGAAGAACGAATCATGCTTGGTGGTAAGAAATAAAGCACGCCTGGTAGCCAAAGGATACAACAGTGTGAAGGCATCGACTGTGATGAGACATTCGCTCCTGTAGCCAGATTGGAAGCAATCAGATTATTTCTTGCTTATGCAGCACATCATGAATTCTCGGTCATGAAAATGGATGTCAAAAGTGCATTCCTTAATGGTGAACTCAAGGAGGAGGTCTACGTTGAGCAGCCTCCAGGTTTTGAGAATGGAAATCAGGTCTTTAAACTAAGGAAAGCCATGTATGGACTGAAGCAAGCACCTCGAGCTTGGTATGGAACTTTATCTAAGTTTCGACTCGACAATGGCTTCAAAAAGGGAAGGACTGATCAAGCACTCTTTCGCATTAAGGACGAAGGAAGTATTCTACTTGTGCAAATCTACGTTGATGACATCATCTTTGGCTCGAATAATCAAGCTCTCTGTGAAAAATTCTCCAAGCTAATGATGAGTAATTTTCAAATGAGTGTGATGGAAAAATGTCCTATTTTCTTGGACTTCAAGTTCAACAATCGAATGAAGGAATTTTCATTCATCAAAAGAAATACACGCGAGATCTAATTGCTAAATACTGTCCAGAGAAATCCAAGAGCATAAGGATCACCATCAGCAATGCGTGTATGGCAGATCTAGAAAAAAATGGAGAAGAAGTGAATCCTACCTTATATCGAGGAATCATCGGATCTCTGCTATATCTTACAGCCAGCAGACCCGATATATCATATGCTGTGGGACTACATGCCAGATATCAATCCTAACTGAACAAAACGCATCTAGACACAGCGAGGTGAATTATCCGTTATTTGAAGTGCACAGAAGGCTTAGGAATTTGGTATCTAAGAGCCGACAGTCTAGCCCTGAGTGGTTATTCAGATTCTGATTTTGGAGGATGTAAAATCGACAGGAAAAGCACCAGTGGTACATGTCAATTCCTTGGTCACAAATTGATTAGCTTGTTCAGCAAAAAGCAGCACTCGGTAGCAACCTCAACCACCGAAGCAGAGTATGTGGCGGCTGCTAGCTGCTGTCAGCAAATTCTGTGGATTCGACAACAACTTCAAGATTATGACATCTCTCCTGAATGCGTACCAATCTACTGTGATAACAATAGTGCTATGTGCATCACAAAGAATCCAGTACATCATTCCAGGACAAAACACATTGACATCCGACATCATTTTATCTGTGACCATCAAGAAAAGAAGGATATTGATATTCAGCGAATATGCACTGAGGATCAAATAGCAGACATCTTCACTAAGCCCCTTGCAGAGGCAAGATTCAAAGAATTATGCATCAAATTGGGCATGATGGAACTAGATATTGCCGCGAATGAATGAGATGCTATTCTCATTCTTACTTTCAGCAGTTTATGGGAGATGTTACTATATGTAGTCTGCTAAACTAATACGAATGACGGGTATGCCCCTACAAATCTTCAGCAGATAAATTGTTTCTGCTCAACAAACTATGAAGGAATAAAGATCACATCTATACTTTGTCATGAAGAAACATCAAAAGATCGACATATTCATATATTCATCACCAAAAGAGGAACATGCCTTGAGGCAGATATTCATTACAAAAGAAGGACATCGCACTATCAGTCAAACAAAAGAGGAAATACAGATCTACTACGGAATTCATTCAGAAAGGCGACACTGGTTTATAAGGATAGAAATCAGCCCCTTGAAGGTTGGATGGACCGTCAGCAATTTCCGGAAAATACTTCTCCATCAACCAGCTGAGCTGCATTCCATTCCGCAGAGGCACGAACGGATGAAGCTTGACAACTGCCCAGACATTCTTGAAGACGTATCCGTCCCAGTCAACAGAGACAGCATCATCCACGGCCATCATCACCTGCCAAATAGATCTTGAGAAACAGAGGTCATAAGGCTCCTCTCCAAGCAGGATTCCATGGGCAATACGGAACATAACCCAATATGAAGTCTGGAGGCCAGAGGCAGGAACTTCAGGGCTGAAATCAAAACGAGGAGAATGATGCCATTTCTCCCATGCCAACCACTCTGGAGCCACTTCCTCTGCAATATAGTCCTCTACAGACAACGGACCTCGAGGAAGCCCGAAATCAACTGCAAAGGTGTCAGGGGTCCAATGGACAAGCTTATCATGGAACACCCCATAGATTGCGTTCGGCTCCACATGGCAATCACTGAGGAAATCCCTCAACACTTCCTCTTGAAAACGGTGAGGAGTAGCACACACAAATTGCGAAAGCCCCCCCCCCC